>SZWC01011424.1:51343-68888 GCA_023375785.1 Penium margaritaceum
CATTTTGTCATCAGACACGACAATGCTCCGACCTAGATGATTTTTCATCATCTCCTCATTTCTGTCTGAAATGGATACCACAGGTTGCCGCACATGTCCCTCTCGAAAGCGGGTCGGCTTTCAATCAGATGATTCGAGATACACCGATCTCGCTTTCGTGAAAAAAAAACTTCCACGAACAAAGTGTTCATCACATCATGGCCACCAAGCGGGTGAACTATGATTTCTAACCATGGTCGTGCTTATGTCCACCTGTCGGGTGACAAATCCATGGCTTTGCGAGTGAACACTTGTAGATCACATCCTGTGATCCCATAAACTGAACTGTCAGTTGAATTCTGTTTGGTCTTGGAATGCAAACGGCATGCAAGACAGGGCCACACACGGACCCGGGTAGGCAAGGTCGTACATGGACAACAATTCCTGAGACGCCGTCTCAGAGATTGTTTGCCAAGTTGCATAAAATCGTTATGCATTAGTAAAACTTTGTCGAGTGCAACCGGCAGTCCCACAACCACATCACTTGGTTGAGGAGCCTTACGACTAGGCGTGTTGAGAGGATACCGTCCTCAGTTTAGTTCGTCAGTGAATGTTACAATAGTGACATCCCGAAGAACCTTTACTGCGTTCGGCAGTGAATAGAAAGTGGACCTTCCCCAATGACATGGGCATCTGAATGCTTTGTCATGACCTTCCAGGTCCATGGGGTGCGATTCAACTAGTCCGTAGTTGAAAGAGTCATCCATTTGAGGGTAACGCCCGTCAAAGAGACATTTGGATGGCCTTGGAAATTTCCATTCATGATCTCTGACGGAGATCATCTTGGATTCAGAATGTATCTGAACCATGTTGGTAGATCGCAGAGGCACTATCGGTGCCACTTCATGTTGTCGGCATGATCGAAATCCATCTGCATGACTTCGTTAGACCACAAGTTACACCACACACATGGTGCATCATCAGAAGTCGTGAGGTTTTGTCCAAGACACTTTTTCACATTTGGGTACGACACTCTCATCGTTTTGGTTAGTCCCAAAGTGAAAGATGACTCGTTCCGTGGCCAGTCGGACCAATGAGGTAAAAGTACCAACATGCGACTGGCATGTAGCTTTTGGCTGAGCGGTTGTCTCCACGGTCATGAGCATGAGGTGCAACTCATGGCCCATGACTGGAGTCAACTAGGTCGTAGTTGGTTCAAAGGAAGCTATGAAATGGTCATAGTACCATGAAAATCTGGCAGTCAAAATGGGCATCGCCCGTGCGCCACTGAGACCTCAGAGCTATGAGACTTTCGCCAAACAGGAGAAAGAAATCATGTCACAGACATTGGTCCACGCACTCATGCCTGCCAGTGGCCGCGAAATATTCACTTGTCGAGTGAATACGGCCTGAAGGTGTCGCCTTCGGTACTTGTGTTTTCTTTGTGTTCGACATTCGGTCGTACACGTTAGACGCCAAGATGCGTCGTGTGTTGTCTTCGACAATCACACTGTGATGTATCAGAGGGGAGCATTATTGACAGTCCTTAGGAGGAGACCACATCCATGGTGGGTTGGAGCTGAAAATCATAATTTCAGAGAGAACAAGCGACAGTAGTTTTTGCGAAGAGCTTCCTTGTTGCTCGCTGAGGTGGGCTTGACCACAAGGCTAGTACTTTTCCTATGCCCTGTTTTTCTATGGTAGTGATCCTATGATACTGGGTTGAACCTGATGTTCTAGTCAACCCACTACCTACAAGATCAAACCAGGCAAAGTATCATTGTGGTCTCACACCCCACGCTGTTGTGTACAACACACAATCTTGGAAAACTACTTCTACTCATAGTTCTCCACATGCATCAATCTTCTCGATTTGGCGATTGTAGTTTTATTGGACTGGCATCTTAAACACCTTCTTCCATAGCTCGATGCATCCTTGATACACATGTGGGCGTGCGTGTGCATGATCAGAGACCGAGGGCCACCATCTGTGTCTATGCATATCCATACAACAATATGTGCTACGCCATTCGTCGCAAAACCTGCCTGTGCTCCCTGGTTTGCCTGAGAGCGTCGATGTTCGTGTGTGACTTATCCTCGGTCACCTGAGTCTTCATCGATTACTACTACAAATAGTCAGGTACGCTCGCTCCGTTCACCCTTGTTATCACAAAACATGCGAACTTCTCAATGGTGGAGATGCGATAAAGACTTGTGTGAGATTGTCGTTTGGTAGTCAATGGATGGACTGTCTCTCCACCGTAGTTGCGCTCTGATACCAAGTTTTGTGCCGAGAAAAACATAGGTGTTTTACAGATATGAGGTGTGGAGCAGTAGACGAACCAAAGAATCGGGGCAAATAGAGGATTTGTATTAAGCAATAAGAGTACTCCGGTGACAAGTGTCAAACAAGGTGCTCGAGCCAAGCCCAGAATATTGGGGCACGGTTTTGTTTGAGATATCTAGCTTATGTTGCTCATGGAACTACGTGAGATAATGACAATGAGCAAGAGAGTGTCACACACCATGGATGTGGTAGGGTTTGCCTTAGAACAGAAAACGTCACAACTAAGAGTAATCTTCTTGTTAGAGAGTGAGAGTCTAAGTCTCCCAATGAGTGCACACCCACACAAAGCAACCACTTGGATGAGCATGCACCACCACCTGAGGGTCAATCTCGACCTCTTGGAACCGAGGATGGCTTCTCAGCATTGTGTGGCCAGAGATCGACACGGTGCCCTCGTAAGGATTAGCACCCGGCATAACATGCAGCTCTCCCAAAACACTGAGAGGCAAACAACAAGGATGTAGGCATCGGCAGTGAGAATGTACGAGCCTTAGCATCTACTACATCCTAACAAGACAATCAAATGTGGGCCTCGCATTTGACTATCTTGTTAGGCCATGCTTGTGCCAGATGACATTCCTGGATAGCTTGATGACTCCTCGATGAGCCTGGTCATAGCAGCAAGGACACTCTTGGACAACGGTTCCCCATGTGTAGCCATATTCACCCAACATGTACAAGTACGTGTCTGCCGTGGATAGTGAGACAAGAGGGAATAGAGATGTGAGTGGCCAAGGAACACGACATAACTCCAACACTCCCCCATGACCTGCAGACAAAACATCGCTCAAGCCCTGACAAAATGGCACACACAAGAGTGCGTCAGAGTGGTGGTGACAATGAGATAGGTAGACACCAATCACCTCAACCTGGGTCAAGGGGACAGGTAAGGCCACCTACATGAACAGCACACTTGAAGACATATATGCTGAGAGCCTTGGTGAGAAAGTCAACCCTCTGTGATCGTGTATCCACAGAAGCAACTCGGACAATGCTAGCGGCAATGCACTCACGAACAAAGTGATGCTCCATATTGATATGTTTGGTGCGTGACTGATGCATGCCATTGTTTTCAGAAATGGCCTTTGTGCTTTGGTTGTCACATCGTAGAGTGATGTAATCAATGGGTACTCGCAACTACTGTAGAAGGCAACATAACCACACAACTTCACACGTACCTACACCAAGAGCCACGTGCCTCAGCTGTGTTGCGAGCAACACGTCCTTGTTTTCTGCTCTTCCAAGAGACAACCGTGCCACCAATCACAAAGATATTTCCTGTTTCACTTCAAGCATCCTTGTCATGTGTCCCATCACCATCGATGAACCCATCCACAAGCACAGAGGACTGTGCCCAAAAGTACAGGCCAGTTCATGGTGTGTAGAGGACATAGCACACCAAGCGCAATGCAGTCGCAAGATGACGCTCTATGGAGCATAGGAAGAACTGAGAGACAAAGTTCACAACGAAGTCATAATCAGCACATGTAGTGGTGGCAAGATGCATCAAGGAGCCAATGACCTAGAGGTATTCAATTAGATCAACAGTCTCTCCTAGTTTTGATAGCTCTGAGGACTTGAGGTTGAGGGCACAATTGTGAGAAGCATTCCAAATTGCTCCTCCAGGCTACAGACATGCACAGCCCGCAAGAGTGTTTTTGCTGACCGAACAATTACGAAGTTGGGAGAGGCAATCAAGAGGTCATCCACATAGACAAGGATAGCAACAATCAGACCTGATGGAGCATTGAGGAACAAAACGGGATCCATAATGCTCCTCCTCAAACCCCGTTTTTCTAAAGTAGTTGTAATTTCCCGATTACAACAAGGTGGAGACTCCTTGAGCCCATATAGGGTCTTGTGCGAACGCCAAACCCGATTTGTTACATCAGTGAAGCCAGGTGGTTGCACCATGTAGATTTCCTCGTCAAGTTTGCAATGAAGAAAGGCATTGTTGACATCCATCTGATCGAGCTCCAAATCATGTTGGGCCACAAGGCTGAGAAGTGCCCTGGCACTGGTATATCGATCACTTGGGATAAAAAGCCATCAAACTCAACTCCTCTAACTTGAGAGAACCCTTTTGCCGTAAGTCGTACCTCATACCGTTCAACCGTGTTCTTGGGATTCAGCTTTCATCGGTACGCACGCTTTGCTGCCATTGCTTTGCACCTCGAGGGGAGGTCAACTAGCTCGTAGACACCATGCTCAAAGAGGGCATCAAGTTCCGTTCCCATGGCCTGCTCCCACAAATTGGAGTCGGACACAAAACAAACACCCTGTGCTGTCAGGTGTAAGAGGGGGTGCACCAGTAACTGCAAAGCAATAGGCAACATACCTAGCAATAGACGAATCAAGAGCCAGACGGATATTTGCTCAATGAAAGAGTGTCCAAGTGAAGTACTGGGGTGCACAACAAACATAGCAACGAGTGAGGAGATGATCACAAGGCCAAGGGCACGAAGAACTCACCATCCCTGCCGCTTCGGAAGACACGCAAGGGAAAAAGACATGCGTGCTCGGCTTTGGAAAGCCAGGTTTCAAGAACCTCAGTCATGTCACTTTTGTGGCGAAGGGCAAAAACCCAGCGGTAACACGAGAAGTCGTCAGTTAAGCAAAGGACGTAGCGGCCAAGGCTACCAAGGAAGTTGTGAGGCAAGGGATCCATGACATCAGCATGGACCAAGTCAAGAGGGTGCGACGTGGTGGGATTGGCTGCTGTGAGCGGAGAGCGGTGCATCTTGTCACGAGCACAATCGAGACAGGTAGTGGAGCACGGTGCCGCAAACGTGGCAGGGTCAAGCCGACACCAGGTTAGAGGCACAAGAGACACTGAATGGCGGCATTGTGAATGCGACAACGATGAAAATGCAAGAGATTGGCATGCTCAGGCGACAAGGCTGGGACGACATGGACAAGAGAAGAGGCAACAGAGGATGAGGGGAAGGAGAGGGGTACATGAATAAGCGATCGTAGTGCACGTCACGAAGCGCAACATGGCCATAAGAACGAAGTACAATTGTGCCAATGCCCCGGCTAGACAAGAAGTCCATGCCTTGGTCATCAAGGGTGGTGACAGAGAGTAGGCTAACTTCAAGGCCAGGCATGTATAGCACGTCAAGAAGGAGGAGGTCCCCACCAGGACCAACAAAGCAGACAACACCAACACCTTGAACAGAGAGCAATTGGCAAAAACCGGTCCGGACAAAGCGAATGGGGCCAACAGGACCAAAAGAGACAAATGATGAACAACATGAGGTCATGTGATGGGGGGCCAAAGAGTCAATGATCCATAAGCCATAGGAGACACGACCGGAGGGAAGAACAAGGCAGACAGTAACAGTCCGAGGTGGGGGCACATGTGACAAGTGACCAAGGCAGGAAGGGAACGTGCGAGACTGCCAGTCCTCAATCCAAGAGCGGTCATCAGACAAGTTCCCCTGAACACACCTCGACAACGCACCACAAAGGGTTCCATCTGACTCATAAACAAATGCACGAGACTGGCCACTCATACTCTCACCTCCCTGAGGACGAAGCTGGAGGAGTTCGGTAAGACGACGCTCAAGGGCGCGCTCCTCATTGCAGAGGTCAGCAAAGTGTTTGGAGGAGTAGGNGAGAGTGGTGCTGAGAGCCGAGGCAGAGGAGGAAGAGGATGAAGGAGAAGCCGTCATCGTAGCAGTTGTGGCTTCGGCAGTGGAGCTGATGCCAGTATGAGCCCAGTGAGCATGCATGGCAGAAGCAAGACGGGCATCATCACGAGGCGCTGGACACATTACGACGGAGTACCCAGAAGCCCCACATTTCCAACATGTGACCTCAGTGGGAGCAGCAGGGTTATTGGATGATTCACCGCCACGATCACGACCCTTGTCGCGCCCACGTCCGGACCTGTCTCCCCCGCTGCGGCTAGCACTCAGAGAGGTGTGGGCGACAGTAGTGGAAAAATAGGATGGAGAGAAGACGGCAACTACAAAGGAGGAGGATGAGGCAGTGGTGATGACAGTGAGTGTGACATGATGGAGACGTTTTTTCTGCATGTTACTCCACCTATCGATGAGCCGAGTGGCCGTAAATTCGTAGAGAGGCTCAATGTTTGGAGGTGAGTTGGCGGGAACTAGGGCCGCATCAAGTCACTTAAGCTCAGATTGGGGGACATGCTTATACAGGTTGGAGAGATTGGGGATGAGACCAACCATAATGGACAGACGGCCATAGAGAGGGACATGTGCTACTGGCCCCAAGTCACGAAGAAGGCGTAGACTCTGTGTCCTGTAATCATTGGTTGTTTCATCTTTGCGCATGTGAAGAGTATTGAACTGCACAATGAGGGCACTTTGAGCGGTACGACCCGTTACTGTCTTGCAGCGACGAATAAGAGCATAAATACCAATGGGATCAGCAGGGATGTTGTGAGCTGGGTCAGTAGCATTATATGTACCAATTTCGTCTAGCAATCCTTTAGGTCCAGCGTTGATGAGACCACGGACAGCACATGCGGTGTCCGCAAGCTGAGGGACATAAGGCGGTTTGGCCGCTGAGTTGTATTCCTAAAGCAGTTCCCCTTGTGCCCAGGTACTAAAGCAGGTCTCCCGGGAGGAGAAGGGAAGTTCAGATGAGAAATATGGGAGTGCACTCTCGAATTCTTTCTATCCGGATAAAAGAAGCACCGGAGCAAGAGCAACAACTATGAGAGTGGGATCGGTGGAGTTGGTTGTAGCATTGGCGGGTACAGAGGACTCGGCAAAGGTAACTTCTTTAGCAAGCATGACAACAACAAAGCCAGGCACAGCATGCCGAAACTGTATGACTAAGTTTGCCACAGTTGCAGCCAGCTCCTACTAAGCATTTAAGTCTCTATGGAGTTCTTCTTCTACTCTACGACGTGTAGCCTGTGCCTCACTCAGAGCAGCTTATAGGGCCTCGATGGTTTCTTCTCGGGCATGCATGGTGTGATAGAATGAGAAGCCAAAAAGAGAAGCAGGATGAATGTGTGGGGGAGAGAGAGTGTACGCTCACCAAGCCAGCGGATGGGAGTAGTGACAAGAGAGGGGATACCATCACAAAAGCTGAAGAGAATAGGACGGCCACCCACACGGACACTGCCACAACAAGGAATAGAAGGCTTGTGGCAGTGGCCCCTACCACTGCTGCAGCTCGAAAGGTGACAAGAATGCTTGTGGTGATGTGATGCGTGAGGTTGCGAGATGCACCTGTAGGGGTGGAGACCCGAATGGAGCCAACGACATTGGAGGTTGCGTCAGTTGCGGAGGTTGCGATAGTGGAATAAAAGTAGTTGTTGTCGTTAACTGTGTGGAGATGTTGGCGGCTACAACAGAAAGCAATGTCAAGGACAACACCGTGTGAGCGCACGCCTCCGTTGCTCTACCCATTTGGGTTGGTGCTCTGATTGCATGGGCCGTGGCTGAGAATGTGGCAACAGCACATGCTACCGCACCCACTACAGCACTGGCCAAGTTGATGGCGTCGGTGTGGACTGGCAAGACAGGGATAACGCCATGAACCTCACGTGCCATTGATGGCTCAGCGGTGTTAGCAATTGCAGGACCAAAAGTGGGGCTGGAGTCAGGTGAAGAAGCAAGAGTAGGAGATGGCCTTGTGGGTTGCATACCTAGAGGAGGAGATGGTGAGGGTGGGAGGTCGTCTGGTGTGTAAACTTGGCGGTTGATCTCATGCTCTCACGCTTCGGCCTCCTAAAGAACCTCACTATGCCAATATGCAGGATCCAAAATACGTACCCAAAGTGGCGTGTCAGAGTCGTCACTCTACGTGGGTGGATTGAAGGTTCTCCAGTCCTCCCACTCCGCACGCTTTGCTAGACGTATTGTTGTACGGGGTGAGTCACGTTTGTCATTAGGAGGTCCGTCACGAGGTGGAGAATCCAGCATGGCATGGTAGTCGAATACAGATATAGCCAAAGATGCGAGAAGGGTCGAGTAGAATGTGCCGACTCGGGTGTTAATGGAGGGAGAGTCAGCAAGGTACTTGGGGGCATGCAGTGGAAATCCTGTAGGTAGATGTCCAGAAAGATAGTGGTTAAAGGTTAGAGGAGGAGTAGCAAGTGCGGGTGCAAGATAACACTGGTTCCGCTACGTGCTGCTGCCGTAAGATGCGGACTGAATGTGCTGTGGGCTGCGCAAGCCACCACTACCTGGGTACGGGGCGTTAGTGCTGGACCATGAGGAGAGGTAGGAGGCACTATAGCATCCAACTCTGTGCGGTACAAGAAACCACACTAGGCAAATGAGATGGCCCGATAATGGGACGGCTGTCCATCCACAAGCCGTGAATCCTAAGAGGGTGAGAAGGACTTCTCACTGTTCTGATACCAGAAATTTCTAGGTTATGTTGCCCGTGGAACTGCGTGAGAGAATGGAAGTGACCAGAAAGAGACTCGCATACCATGGATGTGGTAGGGTTTACCTCAGAACAGAAAATGTCACAACCAAGAGTAATGTTTTTTAGAGGGAGCAGGAGTCTAAGTCTTGGGTGAGTGCAACCTTTCGGATGAGCATGCACCGCCACCTGGGGGTCGAGCCCGACCTCTCAAAGCAAGCCGATGGCGCCTTCTTATGAGCATGCGGCCACTGACCGACACGATTGCCCCCTAAGGATCAACACTCGGTGCAGCGGGAGGGCCGGTTCGGCCCTCCCTCCTTGCTCCAGCAAGGAGGGAGGGCTGAACCGGGATGGTTACGCACCACCTCTCGCGTCAGTGAAGGCTGGCTGACGGCCAGCACTTCGCTGGCCGCCGGCCAGCTGGCTGCCGGCCCGCTGGACAGCCGACGGCCGGCCGAGTGACCGGCCGGCCACCAGCCGGCAAGCCGTCAGCCGCCAATCGCGGCCTGAGCCCGATCAGCGGCTGAGGGTCCGCGAGGGCCTCAAGGGCGAGGCCTCGTGGCCTCGTGCCCTCGTCCCCGCTCGCCCTCCTCACAAGCGAGCAAGTGAGGACGAGGGGGGGGGGACGAGGGACGAGAGGCGAGAGAAACTGGCACGAAATTGCCAACGTGCCTTGCACGCGACGATTTTGCGCCAGAACTTCAAAAAGTAAATCAAAGTTTGTTGGCGACAAACTTCGACATAAAATAAACAAAATAACTCGTGCGAACAGACTAGTTCAAGGTAAAAACCCGCGGTTCGGGCCCCAAAACCAGGGGTAAGGTTAGAAACGGAAATGGGCCTCCCGAGACACAAAATATTCGAGTCTCCCTGCTCTGGGTCGTTGATGACGATTGCCCCTCAGTCCTACGAAGGGGGTAAACCACTCACGCAAACTGAGAACGCCATTCTGCGAACTCCGACGGCGACTTCAGAGCAGGAGCTGGAGACTCGACCCGTTACAATGGTATCTGAGCCAGACGACCCTCGCGACCAAGGGTTCGACAGAAACGACAGCTATGTCACATATAAAACGCCGCCGGCAGCTACAAGTAGCAGCAGAAACGCCAGAAGGGACTACGACATCCACACTTCACGGATTGAAGTGCCGTAAAGTGCGTTAGAGAGTTTGAAAAGAGCTCTACTTTGTGGGAACTCTTTCCTCCAGCCTCTCCTCACTTCCAGAGGGCTAGAAAGATTTTTGTGGGACGCGGTGGGGAGTTCCCATCCTCAAAAACCACAAAATCCTCCCCATTTTCAAGTCTCCTTCAAAATTCCTTCATCCAAAAATTGGGACAGCGCCCCTTCCCAAGCTTAGGGACTCTCACGGCCTGAGAGCACCCTGAAAAGGAGGGTGACACCTTGAAGATTTTTGGCGGCTCGCCAACGTCGCCAGCTCAAGGGAGACGCGGCCCAAGAACGCGAGGGGCGTGAAGGAGCGTGAAGAGAAGACCAAGGAAGACAAGAAGACAAGAGAAAGACAAGAAGTTGGAAGAGAGAGTGGAAGGCTTGGTAGGAATTGTTAGAATTCTCCTTGTCACTCTTTGCTCTTGTTTTGTGAACGGCACTCACATTCTTCCTCATTCCATTGTCTTGTAATTTTCTGTTTTCCTACGTACTAGTCCTTGCCAATCACAATGAGTCACGGCTAAGGAAGACTAGTTTCAAAACCCACGACCTTGTGCCGACGTGGCGACCTAGGAAGATAAGTTTATAATTGCCTCACCGATCGTGAGAGCAAGATCTTAGGAGGTGATTTCTCCTCGTTGTGGGGTGATCCTCATAACAACCTTCACGTGCTAGTTGCACGAGCGACAAGATGGCAAGTGCCAGACCGTCCAAGACCAACAAGAGCAAGGTGGTGACATTCTCACCACACGCCCTCGGTGGACTCCAAGTTTTGGGAGCCGCCACCGCGAGCACGGTTGCCAATCCAAAGGCAACCGTACCGCCTAAGGCAACCGTACCACCTAAGGCAACCGTACCGCCTAAGGCCACCATACCACCTAAGGCAATCGACGCCAACCTCGGCGACACCGAGAAGCGTGCGTTGGCCAAAAAACGTGCTCGACGAGCACGTAAACGCGCACGTGGGCGACCCCCACGCGCCGGATGACTCGATGGAGGAGGATCTCCCGGAGGAAGACCCCGACAAAGAGCACAATGCCGACGATGGCAAAGGCGACGAGTTTCGCGACCATCGCCATCGTCGTGTGGTGAACTCGAGCTGATTACTTGAGAAGGATAAGGTGCCCGCCACATTGCCTGAAGCTGCCGATGGCAGCGAGAATACCGAGAGCAGCAAGGGTGCTGAAAGTAGTCACACGGGAAGTTCCCGCTAGAACGAGCCGGACGATGACGCAGCGAAGGCAATTCGCAATGACCGTCATAGGCTCATGGAGTTTGCTGCTGATGCAGCAGGCCGACTCAAGATCACTACCAACGGTGGAGATATGGTACCACTTGGAGGAATGGGGACGGACCCCCCTCCGTACGATGTGGCCGCAATTGGGCAGGGCAGCGCCCACTCGAGCGTCGTCACCGACGACAATCTCCTCTGAAAGGTGGGACTCCTTGGAGGCGTGTATGCAAACCATACCATCTTGCAGTGCGAAAGGGTGCACAGATAGCGCGAGGCCTTGGAGGCTATTGCCGATGCTCTGACGACATCTGAGCTCAATTTTGCATTCGCCAACCTGCTGGCCCACGTCGGGCAGAGCATCACGGATCTCGACAGTGATCGCCAGCTGCAGCGCCTGGCCGCCCATGAGGCAAGCCGCCGATGCAACAACCTCGACAAGGCATTGCAGAGCGTGATCCACATGCGGATGCAACAGCAAGTGTAGCATGCCGCAGCTGCAGATGCCACTGCCGGTGGTAGCGACGATTCGCCTACCTTGACAATTTCGGGGCAGGTCATGAACACGTCCTTCCTCCATAGCGTGGAGATCTTCCGAAAGTGCGTGAAGCTGACCTACTAGCTGAATCGCATGGAGCACGTTCTACGTGTCCACAAGGCTCCACTCAACCAGTGGGGCGACCTTGCCACGACCCGACTTGAAGACAAACTCTTCAAGTATGTGGTCAAGGAGTGGAGTGCGCAGCAGCCGCACCTCAAGTGGCAGCCCATACTGTCTGAGGCCTTGTGCGGGATCATGCGCAAGAAGTGCACCCAACGTGAGGAGGCGTAGCGCGCCTTCCACAAGATTAAGGACTTCACACAGCTGGGCAGCTCGCTCGAATCCTACTTGAGTGAGTTCACCGCACTTGTGGAGGAAGCTGAAAGCTTCATCGAGGACGATTGGACTCAGAACTTCAAGTACCCAGAGTGCATGCTACTAGAGTACTTGCGTGATGGTCTTGCCAGCAAGAATCTGAAGGACAAGACCACCACAAAAGCCACTGGCCAAGCTTGGACAAGCTGGAGGGCGTTGCGTGACTACATGAGCGAAGTGTATTTGGTGAACCCGAAGCACTACTCTGATGCACAGCCGAACGCGCGTGCACAGCAAGGCCGCAACAAACGCATGGACGCTGCAAGGGCTGGTGGGTCAGCTGGATAGTGAGGCGGGGTCAAGGGCAAGCAGCCCGCAAACCCTCTAGCCAAGAAGGATGGTGGACACAAGGGCCCCAAAAACAAGCGTAGACACGAGAATGACGAGCTGCAGGCGGCGTGTGAGCGTCGTAACGCAGCCTTTCGCGAAGTGCTCTACCACAACTACAAGCAGCCGGGACACTTAGGGCTTAGTGCCCTGAGGCTGCTGGTTGTGGACAAGAGGCCGCGGCGTTAGCTGAAGCAGCAGCATCTCGTGGGGATGGTGCAGTAGGAGGCCGCGGACAAGGCCGTGGACAGGGTCGCGGTTGCGGCAATGGGCCCGGCCGTGGTAACGGACAAGGCCGTGGGGCGGGTTTTCCCCACCCCTGAGTGACATTAGTGGGGACCACTCAGGGATAAAACTGGATCACGAGTGTGGGTTCATGTTTTCAGATGAGGATATTAAACAATTTGAGTTTTTGACGAATTCAAATTTCTCTGTTGTCTTCTCTCCTCTTGTTGAACCGCATTCTACACTTGCTGACGAACATTGCCCAGTAAACCTTGCATCTCCGGACGAGATACATGATCATACATGCTTAGTGGTGGCTACACCGACCACTGTGAAAGAGATGTGTGATACAGTGATTGAAGCAAATGCCCTCAAAGCAATGAGTTCAATCACGTTCGCGGTACCTTTAGTCGACGATTTCGACCCAGTCAAATCTAAAGACGGGAAGGTACTAGCCAAAATCACACGTGCCACAAGATGTGGACTCGAGTGGGTGAATCATGGGAGTTGCAACGCCCATCGTACAGATTCCGTGTTTATCACAAACTCGACTTGCAGTCGTTGAGCCTGTTCCCTCATAAGAGCGGAGGCAACATGACGATATAGTTCAAAGGACACCTTGCTCGTGCTCTCGTGAGCGTACTTCCTGAAACTAGAGGAGAAAACTCTTTTGTTAGCCTTGGCTTTACCCGACAGGTTTGCCTGAAGCACAAGCCATCGAATGGCGCAGTTGTTGTCGGTGACAACCCTACGGTACCCGTGATTGGTACTTATAAAGCAGAAAATTGCATTCAAGGGTATACACATTGTGTCACGTTGAAGGTACTCAACCTTCTTGACCCGTTTGACGTGGTACTAGGCGATCCCTGGCTCCATGAGAACAAGGCCGTAATGTGCTTTGAATCAAAGCGTTTGATCCTCCAAAAAGGATAGTGCCACTTTATGTTGATTCTGAGTACGGAATTATCACCGACCCGACTCAAAGTTTATGCCAGCTTGTCTGAGATACAGGTCAAGAGGCGTATTGGACAAGGTTGTCGATACTTCCTGGCTCAGCTGCAGAAAGTGGAGGAAAACATGAAGGAAGACACGCCACAAGAGATCAAATCTCTATTGGCGGAGTTCTCGCATGTATTCCAAGACCCAACGGCTAGACTTCCACCAGAAAGACACATGGACCACACGACCTCGCTGCAACCAGAGGCGACTCCTCCGTTCAGACCCATGTATCGCCTTAGTCCAGCGGAAAGGCGAGAGGCCAAATGCCAAAACAAAGAGTACCTTGCAAAAGGGTGGATCGAGCCCAGTAGCTCGCCGTACGGTGCGCCGATCCTTTTTGTGAACAAAAAGGACGGTGGTTTTCGCATGTGCGTGGATTACCGGGCTTTGAATAAGCTGACGGTGAAAAATCGATTCCCATTACCGCGGATTGAGGACCTTTTTTACCAACTCCAAGGCGCAAAAGTATTTTCGTCCTTGGATTTGTCTCAAGGGTACCATCAAATCCATATCACAGAAGGTGATATACCCATAACCGTGTTTCGAACACACATAGGACACTATCAGTTCCGAGTATTATGCTTCGGGCTTACAAATGCACGGACAACCTTCCAAGGAGAAATGAACCAAACGTTCGCCAAGAAACTTGGACAGTTTTATCTTGGTTTACCGGGACGACATCCTGGTTTTCTCCATGTCAATGGAAGAGAACATAGAACATCTGCGCAAAGTTCGTTCCATCTTTCGGGAACAGAAGTTCTATGCGAAAGTGAGCAAGTGCAAGTTTGCACAAGATGAGATCGAATACCTTGGACACATCGTCAGCAAGGACGGCATCCGTGTCGACCCACAAAAGGTCCAAGCCGTTGTGGACTGGCCGCGCCCTGGAAATGTTGGGCAGATTCGTGCTTTCCTTGGCCTTGCAAACTACTTTCGACGGTTTATGCAAGGGTATTCGACCCTGGTACCATCACTAACCAGGCTCATGCGAAAAGACGTGCATTGGGAATGGACATGTGATTGCGACAATACTCTCCACGGTGCCCGTCTTGGCACTTCCGGATCCATCGCAACCGTGGGAGGTTTGATGTGATGCGTCGGTAGTAGGACTCAGAGCCGTCCTCATGCAGAACGGTCACCCAGCTGCGTATGAGAGCCAGAAACTCATCCCCGCGAAAACGTGGTACACGACTGGGGATCAAGAGCTCCTTGCGGTAGTACACGCTTTCAAGATGTGACGTTGCTAACTCGAGGGTGCCGAAGGGGGTATGACGGTCGAGACCGACCATAATCCATTTGTGTTTTTTCCAAACGCAACCGAACCTGACAAGACGATAGGCGCGTTGGAGAGAATACATGAGCCAATTCTTGTTCACATGGGAATATCGACCAACACGCATCAATGTGGTCAATCCATTAAGCCGATAGCTTGTGGAGATTAAAGCAACCACCGAGGTCGGTGGGTGTTTTATGGCCATTGCAACAGCAATAATACAATCACCAGATCCCCCTGCACCTATGCGATAACCACCACAAGAGATTATCCATTACAACGGTTTTGTAAACAGGATCCAAAGAGGATACTCTGTGGATTCTTGGTTTCAAGACTCTCGAAATCTGGACAAGTACGGCTTGGTGGAGGCCGCATGATTCTTCTAGAACGGAGAACAAGTTGTTGTTCCAAACTCGGGAGACCTTCGAGCAAAGATTATCTCCCAGTTCCACGACCCGCCTGTCGCAAGTCATGTGGGACCCCGAAAGACCGGACAGGCACTCTTGAACCACTATTGGTGGCCAGGATGGAGTGTCGATGTCCGTAAGTATTGCATGACATACAACCCATGTCTTCAAAAAAAAAAGGCTAGTAACAAGAAGCTTGCTGGACTCCTCCAAGAGCTTACCATTCTTGGGACTCCATGGGAGTACGTTAGCATGGACTTCATTACTCATCTTCCAGACACGGCCCGTGGCCACGATGCAATACTAGTGGTTGTGGATCTTTTGATGAAGATGACACACTTCATTCCTTCAACCACTGACGTGAACGCAGAGGACACTGCTCGTCTCTTCTTTGAGGGCGTAGTAAATTACTATGGCTTGTCGTTATGCATTATCTCCGATCCAGATCTAAAATTTGCCAGTAAGTTCTGGCAAAAGATGTACGGGTACTTTGGCAGTGAGTCGCAAATGTCGACGGCATTTCACCCTCAAACAGACGGACAAACAGAGCGCATGAATCGCACTCTGGAGCAGATGCTCCGCATGTACGTGGACCCTGCCATGCATGATTGGGATGAAATCCTAGCACCGGCAGAGTTTGCGGTGAACAACTCGGTGAACGAGTCCACACAGTTCACACCGTTCGTGTTGAACAATGGTCGACATCCAATCGTACCCTCTTCATTGGTGAAGAGTGGGAGTATGGAAGGGTAGGTTCCTTCTGCTCAAGCCTTTGCCGAGCGTATTGACTCCTTGTTACAGGAGGCAAAGGGTCACCTTCACGTAGCTCGGAAGGAACAAAAGGTATATGCCGACAAAGGTCACCGGGAGGTCATGTTTGACATCGGTGACAAAGTGCTGCTTGGCACTAAAAACCTTTGGCTGAAGTCGCCAAGGACAAGAAAACTTCTACTGAAGTGGATTGGGCAATTTCCCATTGTGGCACGCATCGGGCCAGTGGCATACCGATTGCTACTTCCGCCGAGTATGAAGATACATGACGTATTTCATCTGAGCCTACTGGCTCCATACACGGTAGACGGAACCGTTCAGCCACCGCAAGCAGTCCTTGCTGCCAACGGCCAATACGAGGTCCTTCGTCCATTCCAGCACCAAGAGCGTACTCTTCGGTCGCGCGTTATTAGGGAGTACCCCGTTCATTGGGCCAGTTGTGGACCTGGACATAATTCATAGGAGCCCGAATCTTGGTTGCCCACAGGGGTGGTCAACGAGTACTGGAGCGAGCTTGCACCTTGCACAGATCAACGCGTGGCAGGAGGTACCACCTAAACGCGGAAAAAGTGATCAAAATTCCCACCGGGCAGCATTCATGGACAGCGACCATGGAGGTTGGGGACGCCCAACATGGTTGTTGCACGAAAGCTCCAACCTAAAGGGGGGAGGCCGCTAGCCGTGCTGACCTACAAGCTGCAGCTTATGTCCAAGTACCATGCATGTGTTCATGTCTTGCTGTTGATTGAGATTATTAATTATCTTTCACAATGTTGATGACTCACTAATTGACAATCCTGCTTGTTGTTTATGATACGAGACAGTTCATATTAAGTGGGGAGGCATGTAGCGGGAGAGCCGGTTCGGCCTGAGAAAGTGCGTAGAAGCTTCCTAGCAACACAGCCGCTGACCGGGCGTCAGTGCGTGATCAGACGATGACGACGGTCACAGGTCGTACACACAACGGCAAGGGTTTGGCTAGGAGACACAAGACTTAGTGTCAGAATGCTTCAATATAGCATATGCAGAGAGAAATGACAAATGACAGGTCCAAGGCATAAATACCTGCCGCGGCGCACAGCGGGTGTCGCACGCGGAAGTCCAAGAGCTGTCCTAGAACCGTCCCAAAACCACTGTTTTGGCCGTAACACTGCGCACACATGTCAGAATGCTACGACGTCTGAACCTAGACATGAAGAATCAAAAGACGGACGCTACAACTGGTCACATGCATGCATCCATCGACTGAAAGTGAGCATACAATGCAAAAACATGCAAATAGGCCTCATGGCCAATCCGCCGAAAGACGCCTGCAAGAAGTAGAAGGCACAGCAAAGAGTCCCGGTGGCATCTGGGGCTCTAGAACAGTGGTCGGTCAGCTCCAAGCGGGTAGTCCGCCGCCTGTCGTCGCGCCGGTGTCACCAGGGCCGCCTGCCTCAGGGATCTGCACGAGTATGGACACGGCCGAGTGGTCACAGTAAACTGTACAGGAACGGCACAAAGCACAACACTCCCCCATGACCCGATGGTACGCATGTCCATA
>SZWC01011425.1:26624-37471 GCA_023375785.1 Penium margaritaceum
AATGGACAGTGGCGATGACCCACTCGTCCGAGAGTTGTGCAATCTATTTGTTTTCTCTCTCGATGACAGCGTACGGTCGAAGGAGCCACTGTGGGAATGGTCAACAGACACATGCGGTTAGTTGGAATACGCCTTTGGCTTTTTGTGAGAAAGTCAGCCGTCTGGCTTTGAGGCCAACGATCTCAAGCGAGAGGCCGAATCCGCACTCTTGACTGAGAGAAATTGGGAAAACGTCGCAAGCGAGGAAATGAGCGATTGGGCAACGCGTCGTTAAGAAAAAGTGAAGTTACACAAACTTCGGGGGCAAAAAGTCGTTAATGGTGAATGATAACGAGGCATCATTCGGTTGAATCGACGGCGACAAGAGGGGGAAGCTAGCTGTCGGCGGAAGGCGTACCAATGTCAGCCAGCTGGCCAGAAAAGAAAGCGGAGGAACTGAAAACCGATGAACGCGGCCACAGGAAATCAATAACCCGTTAGCCAAAAACCGTTATCGATGGAATCGTCAGCGAAGCAGGAGCAAAAAGACCGGGGTTGCGAGGTACCCAGCTGATGTCTCCAACCTCGCTGTATACCCAGCATGACAAAACTGCATGTGAATCAGCATTGTCTTTCAGCAGTACATCGCGGTTACGCCTCTGTAACATGAATGAGACCTTGTACAACCAGAAATGAGAAATCAATGCACAATAAAGCAGAAAGGGTAGATTATCCTGTCTATTTTAAATTTATTATAGATAAAAATCGTGAATGCAAGGGAAAATGTGTGTCTCATTCAAAATTCTAGAATGCTTTACATGCAGATTTGAAGAAAATGCAAGTGAGCACATCATTTGATCATTCCTTCTTATCTCATAAAAAAACACAGGATAATTTTATTCTAGGAGACTTCATAAAATAATTTCCAACACTTGTGAATGAAAAACAATTGCAGGACTAAAAATGCACATCGTGACATAGATCCACCTCCGCTCGACTTACGACAACAAGCGCAAAAGAAAACAGAAAAAAAAAATGCCAAACAACAGAAAGGTAGTCTTCATGCCCCATACATTATTCCATCCTAAAAACATTCTAAAAAACAACACAAGCTCATGATGACGACAAAGTGAAGATAAGATATCTATAGACGTTATTTCACTAAGTGGGATGCATAATGTACTAAATGTTAATGCAAGAAATGTATGACAAAATGCATGGCAATACACACAAAAAACCGTGAATTGAGGATTATATGGGTCATTCTTTAGGAAAAATGATATCAGTAGTATCCATGGTACCCAAAATGTCACTCTCCTAAACAATCATTGCATGTCTTAGGGATGTTTTTCCAGTTTTGAATGACTTCATTCCTTCAAGATGAAACTTTACACAAAACAATTATCTCTTAACATTTTAATGTCAATGTTTTCGAATAGTATTTTCGAAAAACTTCAAGGATGAGGTATTGTGGTATAGAGAGTAGTAATTGTGTAATTGAACTGTCTCACACGACCTAACTTGACTCAACTTTGTAAGAAACATTACATATCGTCATCAAACAATCAATAATGGGAAAAAGGTGTCCAGTTACAACATGGAAGTAACTGGATTGACCGAGTTCAGACCAAAATCAAAAACAAAATGTGTAAAGTCAAACGAGCATATAGCATTGAATCCAAAAGGCCCAACGAAGACAAGAAATGTGATGGATAGACCAAGCATGATAAGGTCAAAACACAAGAGAATTAAGAAATCATCAAAAGATAAATTGAAAGGTAAGGAGATTTGAACTTGTGAGGACGTAACAAATATTTTAATAAGAAGAAGAAATTACATGCAAGAAAAAATGCTTGCATGACAACTAGCTAGAGAAAACGTGATGTACCTAACAAAGAGATGATAACTCCTTGTGTAACTGGCCATGGAAATGAAACTTAACATCATGTAGGCAATCACAGATTAAAACATGTAAAAGTAAGGAAAAGGGTGCCAAAAAGAGATCGTTTAGGAAATAAAGTTAAATGCATGGGACAAATCAATATCCTTTGAAAGAGACAATAGTCTAAAACAAATCAATACAATGTGACATGAAAATGAGACCATGTTCACAAAAAAACATATGGGAAGATATAGTCAAAATCTGCGGTCCAAATAAAACTACAGAAGTGAAATTTAAATCCATAACAAGCAAGAAGTTCGACCAAAACATCATACAATGGCTCAAAAATGCTTGATGACATGATAATGTGCTCTTATGGAAAGTGTTCCCAACCCATTTGCATCAACATTTGGCCAGCAACCTAAACAATAGCGTTAATCACCTCAAATCACAAGAATACACATAGTTAATCAGAATTCCCCCTTTAAACCTAGTTACAACATTCTACTATGGTGAAAGAAACCTAAAAACACATTGTAAGCATGTATTGGTGCTCGAGGAAACGGTAAAGGGCGTACAATTTCATAACTTTTGTATCACGAGTCTAATTCAATAAAATATTCTTTCTATGAATGGTGAAGCATCTTTGGTTTCATCTTATCTTTGATAAATTGTACTATGGTGTATTTTGCTCTTAATATGTGGTCTTAGAAAGCGACCTGGTGAGGTCACCATTTGATGAAATGCAAACCACCATGTCTAAATGTAAAGAATCAGTCCATATGTGATCGTTTAACTTGTGGCTTTACGAAACATACATCTTTGCCTACATGAACGGTTACATAAGTCTTTTTTATGCACGTAAACATCGTGAAAAGACATGAACATGTTCCTCAATGCATGTTCTCCATAAGGATGTCCATGACATTTTAGGTACATTGTTATATTGTGTGAATATTACGTTCGCTTTAATCTCATACATGGTAAAAAAAGCACTACATTTGTAGCATTATACAAATATAATGGATTCTTTAGTGACATTAACAATTATTTTCTACCAAGATTTTCACCTATGTAGGTCGTAGAATATCTTGCATTTATCTTTGAAGGTATTTCAGTGGCAAGGAGTTTATTGTAAAGTGCGAGCATGTTCACGAGAGTGGCAAATGTCTCTAATTGCCACTTTTAAGAAGGGGAAACTTCCTCCCTAAGGGAGTTTAATAGCTTTCTTGGAAGGCATCATGCATCTAGAACATCGTGCCTATACTACATCATCATTATCATTTAGCAAGCCAAGGTCCTTCTATTTACATGGGCGAGTCCAATACAAGCATTAGGAGGATCCTCATCAATAGTTATGATGTCGCACCATGGCAAGATCAACGTCCACCAAGGGAAATCCTAAAGAGAAAGGAGCCTCATTGTGAAGCTTTACCTGAATCTCACACAAAGGTTCTGTAGCCAGGAGGCCTATTTGACCCTCCCTCCTCACGAAAGTGAGCGGTTGTTGCGTAACACCCCTTGAGTCAGCAAAGGCTCACCAACAACTAGCACTCTACTAGCCGCCGGCTACCTAGCTGCCGACGGACAAGATGGTTGGGGACCGACATAGTGATAAGCTAGCCGCTAGATGGCAAGCTGCCTGCCGCTGATCACAACCTCAGCCGGATGAGAGGCTAAGGGGCCACAAGGGCCTCAAGGGCGCGACCTCCTTGCATCGTGCCCTTGCCCCCATGTCGCCCTCCTTCCAATCGAGTAAGCGAGGACAAGGGACACTAGGAGCATGGATGAGGGCAAGGAGCAAGGGGAGCACACAAAAAATGTTGGTGCCAAACCGTTGATCATGCCGTGCACGCGACGAATTCACAACGTTGCATCAAAAACAAAACTCGAGTTTGTTTTGGATTAACCACGAGTTACTAAATTGGAAAACTCGTGTGACTTACAATTTCAAGGAAGCACCCCCTTGTTTCACACCCAAAACAAGGGGGTGAGGTAAGAACGGAAATAGGCTTTTAGAGACTTGAATCATTCTTCTCTTCCTGCACAGGGTCATTGATGATAATTGCCCCCATGGTGACTCAGTGGGGAGAACCCCTCGAGCAAGCTATGGACACCATTTTATGAAACCTAATGACAATCTAGGTGTGGGAGCTACACGTTTAGACCCCTTACATAGTTTCTAAGAACCAGACGATCCTTACAACCAAGATTTCAACAGAAATGGCAGCTTTAATGTATGCAAAACGTCGTCTGTAGCTATAAGCAATAGCAAAAACAGTCAAAGGGACTATGACATCTACGCTTCACCGTTTGAAGCGCCATGAAGTATTCTACGAAGTTAAAGGACAACCATTTTTTTGGGCTTCTTCTCCATACCCTCTCCTCCACCCTAGTGGGCTAAGGGGACATTTATAGGACACGATAGGGAATACCCACCCCCAAAACCAAGCAGTTTTCCCCTCTTCACAAGGCTCCTCCACTTCCTCTTCAACCTAAGATATGTACACTGACTTTTCCTAATACGAAAGATCTCACAACCTAAGAGAAAAGGAAAAAGGAGAAATGAGCCACTTGGAAACTTTGTGGGAGGCTGTCAGATTGTCGTGAAGCACAAGGACCGTGCCTCCTATGGGCGGCAAGGTGCGCCAAGAAGACGCAAGAAGAGGCCATAAAAGACAAAAAGACAAGAAGACAAGAAGACATAGGATTAGTCATGACGCCATGAGAGGGGTTGCAAACATTTAGTCAAATTTGATCCCTTACCTCCCCCTCACATCATTGAGAAGTTCTCAAAATACTAGAGCTTCTTGATCTTGTACTTGCTTTTCCTCTTGGTTTTTTTAGCTTTCCTAGTGCCATGAGTCATGCCTTAGGGTTTTGCTTAAAATCTACGTGCTTATGCCAAACTGTGGCAGCCTAGAAACATATTCATTTTCTACCACGTGGCAGCCAAGGAAATCAAAAATCAAATTCAAAATTTCCTTACCAATCGTGATAGCAAGGACATAAAAGGAGGCAAAACGTCCTTGAAGTGGTGGGGTGATTCTCACAAAAGTTTCATGTGTTGTTTCTATAGGTGAGAAGATTGCAAGTGCTAGGCCTTCGAGGACCAACAAAGGCAAGGTGGTAATGGCCTCATCACACGCTCTCAACAAACTCTAGGTTTTGGGAGCCACAACTACAAGAATAGTTACCATACAAAAGGCATACGTGTTGCCAAAGGAAACTGGCGCCAACCTCAATGGTATAAATTAAGCGTGCGCAAGCCATAAAAGTATTCAATGAGCACACAAACCTGCACGTGGACGACCCCCATGCAATGAACGTTGCGCAAGATGAGGATCTACCAGAGGGGAATCTTGATAAAGAGCACAAAACTCACAATGGCAAAGGCGGCAAGGATTGCAATCCTTGCCATCATTATGCGCAAAAGTTGAGCCGATTGCTAAAGAACGGTAAGGTGCTCACCATACTGCCTAAAGTCACTCACTATAGGGGGGTTATCAAGACCACGAAAGTTATGGAAAGCAACCACGCAAGAGGCTCTTCCAAGTACATGCCAAAAGATGTCGCCATGAAGGAAATCAATGATGACCGCGGTAATGTTACTAAGTTTGCTACTGAGGCGATTGGCTGACTCGTGATCACCAACAACGATGAAGATACGGTACCACTTGGAGGAATGGGGGCGAACCATCCTTCCTACGATGTGGCCGTAATGAGGTAGGACAGAGCCAGCTCGAGCGTCATCATTCACAACAGCCTCCTCCTGAAGGTGGGACTTCATGGAGGCGTGTACACAAATAATACCCTCTTGTAGTGGATAAAGGTTCACGAAGAACACAAGGCCCTATTAATAGGTGGATGCTGTTGATTTTGTGAGACAGGCAGCAAGGACTAGGACCCTTGCTGATAGGGTCTTTGGGTGATCAGCAGTGCAGCATGTACAATAGCAGGGCAAGGGTTGGGAATCTGGACTGAAATCTTGATTGATACAAAGTACAAGTATGGTACATGGAAAAATCCTGGGCAAGCTAGGCTAGCACAGCTCCTGGCCCACAGAGGGGAAACGCCTTNGTGTACACAAATAATACCCTCTTGTAGTGGATAAAGGTTCACGAAGAATACAAGGCCCTATTAACAGGTGGATGCTGTTGATTTTGTGAGACAGGCAGCAAGGACTAGGACCCTTGCTGATAGGGTCTTTGGGTGATCAGCAGTGCAGCATGTACAATAGCAGGGCAAGGGTTGGGAATCTGGACTGAAATCTTGATTGATACAAAGTACAAGTATGGTACATGGAAAAATCCTAGGCAAGCTAGGCTAGCACATCTCTTGGCCCACAAAGGGGAAACGCCTTGCTAGGCCCTCCAGGCTGTCGTGGCAAGGGTCTTGGCTTACTCTCCAAGTTGACTGGCCTCCAGGGCAGCTTCGACCAGGCTGGCAGGCCTTGCGAGGCTTACAGGGGCCTTGGAGGGATCTCCAACAGAGTCTTGGTCTGGGCTCCAGAGTCAGAGGCTTGAGCAGGGCTGAGTGTTTGTGGAAACTGAGATGCTGAGATAGAACTGAACTGAGAGGAGCTTCCCCTTTAATACCTGTGGTCCTGGCAAGTTCACCACCTGAAGGAGAAGCTTCCTTCAGGTGGTTCAGGTCTGCTGCCTCTTGGGGAAGCTTCCTTCCAAGAGAAGCTTCCTCTAGATCAGAGTTGTTACTGGCATCCCTGTAGGTTCAATGAGAAGCTTCCTTGTTGAGGAAGCTTCATCAGGTGTTCAGGTGCAGCTTCCCCAGGAGGTTGCTTCCTCTGTAGGCTTTTCTCTGATGGCCGTTGATCTTGCCACGCTGCTGCATCAGATCCGTAGATCAGGAGCCTCCTAAAGCTCATACCAGATTGGCCCATGTAGGTTGAAGGGCCCAGGCTCCATGCATGTGGCTGATGATGCAGTGTAGGCCTCATGCTCAGGGTGCATGACTCTTGTCCAGTCAGTTAGAGGGCTCCCTAACCAGGGTGGCTGTGTAGTGCTGCGCAGTAGGTAGCTCCCCTCCCTGCTAGAGCTAACTAGAGGCATGCGCAACCCCCTTGCGCATGCCAGCACACTATATTACACTCCAGGCCCTTTAGGCTGCTTAAGGGCTGGTGGCCAGAATTCATCAGGCCTGTGTCGGAGAGAATTCCCAATAGATATGGACCCGAAATTCACCGTGAGATCCGTAACTTTCCGTACAGTGCTCCGATTGCAGTGCCATCTTCACCACATCGGAGCTTAGCACCAGCGCAGTAATGGCACCTCTCAGCACTCCCCCTCGATTGGTGCACTAGTGGTTTGAACCGTATCACTCCTGTTGGCTCCCGAAAAATTCCTCCAATGACTCCCAAAAATCTTCGTCGAGGAATCGGAGCTGAGTGTCCTCCTCGCTGAGTGGGAATTCTGGAAAACTATCAATATCATCTTCTGCACCCAAGGAAGAATTGTTTTCCTCTTGACTTGGTGCCGGGGTCACTTTCTGACCTATTTCGGGTCCACTTGTCCTCATTTTGGTCAGCTGGTCATAACCAAAAAAAATTGGGTCGAGTTTGAGCCACTCCAGAAAAATTTTGGTTGCCTCATGCAGAAGCAACCCGTCTGATGCTTCATGAGAATGAAGCTGCGCATGATGGTTTGACCCCTTGGGCTCTTTCCTGCATCCTTGTGGCACCTCTGGAGGTGGAGAATCTTCCAGAAAAATTATTTTTGGGTCGTCCGTTGACTTTCGAGTCGCTGGAGCAGTACAAAAGTCGCCCTAGACGTTCTGGAGGGCGTCCACAGTGTTATCAGTTGCGACCTACTTGTTTGGGCTAGTAACAGTCGGTGAAGTGGTAGTTGCTGCTTGACAGACCCGCTTCAGACCTCCTTGTCCGCGAGGTGTCGACTTAGAACCATCGTTCTTGGTCTTCTTTTTCGCGGTGGTCGATGGCGTCTGCTTCCACCGAATCTGGGGCTCATGTTCTAATTTTGTGCGCAAAGGCGAGGCCCCGTTTTGCTCTTCACGTTTTGAGTGTGAGGGACACGAATTCGAAAGTGTGAGTGTGGTTACTGCGTAGTCAAGGAGACACCTCGCGTAGCTCCCTCCAGTCGCTTGCGCCTTATCCCTTCTATCGCTGCTTCTCTCTCGTTCGCTGGCGCTTTCGTTTTTTTCGCTGCCAGTTTTGTCCTCCTCTCCGCCGTCGGTTCTCATGTTGCTTGTGGGGTGGCCACGCTTAGCAAGCGGGCCCTCGTCTTACTTGCCCTTGCATGCTGACGTCAGTAGCGAGGAGGCAGCTTCGCGAGCGGCTGCGGCATCCATGGCCGCTTGCTCGATGCCTCACTTGCTGCCTTCATTTTTTCTTCTCTTTGTCGCTTGCTCGGCACCCCCACCTGCTCGCCGCGGCCGTTCCGAACTCGCAGCCGCGCTAACTGCGCGAGCTGCTCCAGCTGCTCCGACTACTCGATCGGTAGCCCCACGAACTGGCCACGGCCGTTTCGATCGTGCAGTTGCGCTAGCTGCGCGAGCTGGGTCGGTTGCGCCGACTGCTCGCGATTATGCTACTTAATTTTTTCCTTTTTGGTCTGAGATCTTTTTGCTGCTTGCGACCATTTTTATGGTTGCAGCAGGTCTTTGCAGTTGCGACAGGTCCCGTCTTGACCGCAAGGATTTCTGCAGCACCGGCGGATCCTCCAGCCAAAAAGGAAATCTGAGACTGACTTTTGAACTGCAATTCCTCTTTAGCTGGGACAAACTGCTGCGATGCTGCTAGGGCAGTTTTCATAAGCTGGAGGCCGCTGAAAAAATTTTGTTGTTCTGTTGGAGCGGATTTTGCAAAACGGCCCACATCATCCCTTGGTCCACAATAGCCACGCTGCTTTGTGATGCGACGATCTGCTCCTTGCGACCTTGCAACCCCTGAGATGTTTGCTTCCGTCGAGTTTTTCTCTTGCACCATGAAGCACGTGATATTGGTTTGCGGAAAACAGGCTTGCGCCATGGGAGAGCTCCGCGTGTTTGACTTCCGTGTCCCATCCATGACTGGCCGCTTTCGCACATACTACGAGAGGGCGTTGGAGGTGAGACCACACTGCCCCGCGCACCTATAGTAAACGTCCTTTGAGACGTTTTTTGTTAAAAAGTAAGCTGCTTGCTTTGTGCCCGGCACATGCAAGAGTTGGATTGTGCTGTCTTTGACCTTTGAACGGATCCAGTGCCCACGAATGTCGATGTGCTTTGTTCGGCCTTGAAATTATGTCGAGTTTGCGAGGTCAATCGCAGACTTGTTGTCGACAAGAAATTTTGTCGGCTGAGTTTGAGCAAATCCGATGTCCTCTAGGAGGTTGCGGAGATACGTGACCTCCTGTGCAGCTGATGCAGCTGCAACGTACTCAACTTCTGCGGAGCTGAGTGTGATGAGGTTCTATCGCTTGCTGGTCCAGGAAACTGTGCTCCACCAAACAAGCACACAAAACCTTTGGTGCTTCGACGATCTTCCTCTGTGCCTCCAAAATCGGCGTCGACGTAGCACTTGAGGTCGAGTCTGTCAGTCGTTCCAAACAGTAAACTTGCGTCCCTTGTAGTTTTAAGATAGCCCAGAGCTTTGTCCAGCTCCTTGCATGTTCCCTCTGTACACGTC
The DNA here is from genome assembly GCA_023375785.1 of Penium margaritaceum. Classification (NCBI taxonomy): domain Eukaryota; kingdom Viridiplantae; phylum Streptophyta; class Zygnematophyceae; order Desmidiales; family Peniaceae; genus Penium; species Penium margaritaceum. The sequence goes on from SZWC01011425.1 coordinate 36,128, forward strand.
TCGTTGCCGCATGCCAAGTTGCTTATAGCGAACTACACATCTGGTCGTGTGCAACTTGCTGCGTGCATCAGTGAGCCGACTCTACTACGATAGTGAGTCCCGCTCCTCCCCCTCTGTCCCTGATGTGTCAGCTGCTGTTTTGACAGAGTTGTTGGGACATGTCAATCAGAAACGTTGAATCCCTCACAAACTTTACGAGCGTACGTCTGCTGGCTTAGGTGAAGCGTGTGCGCTCCACGGTCGCGTTCGATGTTCATGCACAGGCAAAACTCAAAGTTGAGCATGAGTGTCACATTGACTTCTTTCGCCATGGTCGTCGCTATGGTTTTGATGAATTTTGCCGACGGACATATGATGAGAAGGTCGTTGATGTAGACCAGCACGTAGCAGTCTGGTTTTGTGTCTGGTGATGGCCGATGTAGGAAGAGACAGTCGTCGTATGCTAAAGGCTTGAAGTTGAGAGACTCCAGCACTGCTTGCAGCTTCCTGTACCAAAGTAGGGGGCTTTGCTTCAGTCCGTACAGACTCTTCACCAACTTGCACACTCTACCACTCCCGTCGTCGTAACATTCTGGTTGCTTCATGTAGACGGTCGTATCCATTTCACCATGCAGAAAAGCATTATTTACGTCGAGCTGCTACACCTCGTAGTACATCACTACTGCAACTGCCAGCATGAAGCGGGCGGTGGTGTAGCGGCTCACGGGAGCGTAGGTGTTCAAGAAGTCTTTCCCTTCAATTTGCGTGAATCCCTTTGCCACGAGGCGAGCCATGAACTTGTCAATGCTCCCGTCAGCTTTTGTCTTGACACGAAACACCCACTTCACCCCCACAGAGCGAGAGCCAAATGGAAGCTCCGTAAGCTCCCAAGTCCCCTGATCCATGAGACTCTGGTACTCTACGTCTAGTGCTGCCTTCTATTGTGCAGCATGCTCGTCTTGTAGAGCTTCTTTCAGAGTCTTGGTCTCGAGCGGTAGCTCGCTTGCTGAGACGAGAGCCGCGAGGTGCGTTGTGGTGAAGCCCGCCAAGACATCATCCGCCTCTTTGTAGATGGAGCAGGCCGTGATGGCTAGATTTGCTCTGTTAATCTCCTGCTCTTCTTCATGTTGTAACTATTGTCGCAGGAGGCGCGTGAGGCGCCCCGGATGCAGAGCAGCTTCATCATGCACACCAAATGGTGCGCATACGGCGCATTTTCCCCGCCGTATGCGCACCATTCTGCACTCCCACGGCCTTAGTTTTGTCATGAGGTACTATGAGCGCCTCATGGTCAGTGGTGATGCGTTCGTCCCGGCGAGTGTCGAGGGTCACACGCGGGGCCACCGGCTGCTCATCCGTCTTCTC
>SZWC01011425.1:44346-61083 GCA_023375785.1 Penium margaritaceum
CCAAGCAACATTATGAGTTTGTCTTTGTTTACGTGGACGACATCTTGGTTTTCTCCAAATCCTCAGAAGAGCACATACACCATCTGCGTAACGTTCTCACAATCCTTTGGGAACAAAGGTTCTACAAAAATTGAGCAAGTGTAAATTTGGATAAGATAAGCTCAAATGCCTTGGATACATTGTCCGCAAGGAATGTATCTATGTTGACCCAGAAAGGTCGAAGCTGTGATGGACTAGCCACGCCTAGAAATGTTTTGGAAATATTTGGTCGTTCCATGGCCTTGCAAACTACTTTAGAAGGTTTATTCAAGGATATTCGTCCCTTGTAGCACCTTTAACCAGGCTCACGCAACAAGACATGCACTGGAAATGGACATCTACTCGCGAGAACGCCTTTATCAAAGGATCTACAATGTAAAGTGCCCTTCCCAGCTCTTCAAGATCCATCGCAACCATGGGAGGTTCAATGAGATGCGTTGGTAATAGGAATTGGAGCCTTCCTCATGCTAACGGTCATTGTGTTGCGTATGTGAGCCACAAGATCATCCCCATAGGAACACAATACATAACTGATGATCAAGAGCTCCTTGCAGCATTACACGTGTACACGATGTTGCGTTACTACCTCGGGGGTGCCGAAGGGGATGTGACATTTGTAACCGACCATAACACATTCTTGTTTTTCACTACGCAACTAAACCTGTCAAGATGACACGTTCATTTGAGCGAATACCTGAGTTGTTTCCTTTCACTTAGGAGTATTGGTCAAGAGACATCAATGTGGCCAATCCACTAAGGTGACAACCAGTGGAATATAAAGCAACCACCATAGTTAGTGGGTGTTTTCTGAACCATGTGACAATAACCGTGCAAACACCAAAGCTCCTTGCACCCATCCGGCAACCACCTTGAGAGATTATCCACTACAATGGTTGTGTCAACTCAATCAAGATGAGTTATTGTGTCGATTCTTGCTTTCAATACTCTTGAAATCCAAACAAGAACGAATTGGTGAAAGTAATAGGAATCCATTGGCATGTAGAAGAAGTTATGGTATGAGACTAATGAGACCTTCGAGAGAAGATTATCTCCAAGTTTAACAACCTGCCGGTCATAGGTCATGTGGGACCTCGGAAAACCTTACCCGCACTCTTAGACCACTATTGGTGGCCACTATTGAGTTTCGATGTGCGTAAATATTGCATGACATGCGACTCATGTATTCAAAATAAGACTAATATCAAGAAGCATGTTGGACATCTCCAACAACTTCCATCTTTTGGACTCCATTAGAGTGCGTAAGCACAGAATTCATCACGAGTCTTTTGTACATGGCCCATGGCCACATTGTAATATTGGTGGTTGTGGATCTTCTCACTAAGATAAAACACTTCATTTCTACAACCACTGATGTGAACGTAGGGGAGACCGCTCTTCACTACTTTGAGGGAGTCGTAAAGTACAATGGCTTGCCGTTGCGCATTTTTTCTCATCTAGATAAAAAAACATTGCTTGTAAGTTCTATCGAAAGGTGCAATAGTACTTGGGCACCGAGTCGCAAATGTCAATAGCGTTTCACCCTCAAATTGATGGGAAAATAACACATGAACTATACCTTGAAACAAGTTCTCCGTATGTATGTGGACCCTGCCATGAATGACAAGGAAGAATTCCTACTACCGGAAAGTTTATAGTGAATTACTCGGTGAACGAAACTACACAGTTTGCACCCTTTGTGTTGAACAGTGGTGGGTATCTAGTGGTCCCATCTTCATTGGTGAAGAATGGGAGTACAGGAAGATAGGTTCCTTTCGCTCAAGCCTTTGCGGAGCGCATATGCACACAGTTACAGGAGGCAAAGGGTTACCTTCAATCTCTTGAGCAATGACAAAAGGCATGTGCGGACACAATTTGGCGTGAAGTCTTGTTTGACATCAGTGATAAACTGTTTCTTCGCACCAAGAATATTTGGCTAAAGTTGCTATGAGAATAAAAACTTCTACTGAAGTGGATTAGGCCATTTCCCATTGTTGGACACATCATGCTAGTTGTGTACCGATTGTTGTTTGCTGAGTATGAAGATACATGACATGTTTAATGTGAGCCTCTTGGCTTCATACATGGCAAAGGGAATCGTTCATACATCACCGGTAGTCCTTGTGACGATGGCCAATACAAGGTTCTTTGCATACTTCAACACCCTTAGCATACACTCCGCTTCCGGGTTGTTAAGGAATACATTGTTCATCGGGTCAGATGTGGACCTAAACGTAACTCAAAAGAGCTCCAATCTCCGTTGCCCATAATGGTGGTCAACAAGTATTGGATCAAGTTGGCAGCTTACACAAATCAAAGTGTGTAAGGGGGCATCAAACACGTAAATAGTGAACAACATTCCCAAAAGGTGGCAAAAATGGACTGCAACCATAAGAGGTTAGGGACGCCCAAACTGTATGTAGTACATACGATCTAGCCTAAAGGGGGGAGGACGCTTGCTGTTCGAGCAAACAAGTTGCACCTTAGATTTAAGTGTCATGCACGTGCTCATGTTTTTCTAATGATTTTATTTGTTAATTTTCTTTAAAATTGTCAATGAATTACTCATTAATAATCATTTTTGATGTTCATGAACCAAGATAGTTCATGATAAGTGGGATGGAATGTAGTGGGAGAGCCGGTTTGGCCCGTCCTTGTTGCTGAAGCAAGGGGTTGTGCGTAGCACCCCTTGCGTCAACAAGGGATAGCAAACGGCCTGCATTTCCCTGTCCGCTAGCTACCTAATTGTAAGCCAACTACACGGTCAGCGGCCGCCCAAGTGACCGGCTGGCCACGAGCCAGCCAACCGCCAGCCGTCGATTTAGGCCTAAGCCCGTTTGGCGACTAGGGGTTCACAAGGGCCTTGAGGGCAAAGGCTTGTAGCCTCTTGCCCTTGTCTCCCCTCGCCCTCCTTGCAAGTGAGCAAGCAAGGTTAGACAATAAGGGGAACGAGGGTGAGAGCAAGGAACTGAGGGTGTGTACAAGAAAAGTGGACGCAAAACCTTCAATCGTGCCTCGCACCTTATGATTTTGCACGAACGCATGAAAACTTTGAGTTCGTTGAGGACAAACTACGAGTTTCAAAAGCATAAAACTATTCCAAACTCAGGAGTTCAAGGTGTTTCCCCCTTATTTTGGACGCAAAACGAGGGGGTGAGGTAAGAACAGTAATTGGTTTCCAAAGCCTATAATCATTCAAGTCTCGATGCACGTGGTTATTGATGATAATTTCCCCAGTAGTGACAGGAAGGGGGAAACCCCTTGACCAAGCTCTGGATGCCATTGTGTGAACTTCGGCAACCTAAATGCTAGAACTAGAGGTTCCGACCTGATACAAGTTCTTTCAAGATGAAAACTCCCCCTCATGTAGCAAGGATGTCGCAAAGAACTATGAACACAGGAACTTCTTTTTAAAGAAAGCTCCCCTTAAGAAACTATGAAGATATAGGATACTTGAACCACTTGAAGGAAGCTTCTCAATGAAGTGGTCGGATTCAAAGGTTGAAAGGGATAAAAGAAAGAGCATCTCTCAATTCACATCCATAAGAACACTCTCAAAGAAATCCGTCTTGCCAAAAAATTGAACTTTAAAGCTTAATACCAAGACATTATCATGGATCCCTCCAAGGCTCCTTTAATCACAACAATGCCTGCCAACCTGGGTGGAGGTTGTCTTGAAAGCCAGTCAACCAAGAGCTATGCAAAAACCCTTTCCACTATAAGGTACACAACCTAGCTAGGAATTTCCCTATGGTGGGCCTTGAGCTATGTTAGCCCAACATACCTATGATTTTCCTGTACCGGTTTTGTACTTTGATTTAAGAAAGATTTCTTATTTTCACCCAAGCTTTGTATTAGTTTTTTCTGCTTTTGAATGCACACGTTAGATAACCCAAAACTCCTACAAGCAAGGGTCTAAACCTTGCTATTATTCACGTAAATCAACATGGTATTAAAGTTATATTTTGTGTTCTTAAATGATAAAAGCAGAAACACTAGTAGTTTCTTTTGGTGGTGGATGAATTCTCTACTATCCTTTTCCGAGAAGTAAGTTAAACGTGGTGGCAATGCAACTTCACGCTAGTATAAGGCAGGGAGGAGAAGAGTTCTAGACTAGGATCTCATTTTCTGGATGACAAGTTGATCTTACATTGCTTTTGCATCTGTCAATGGCAAGCGCGCTATGAATTACTCCACGTAGAGTGCCAAAAACACAACTTTTCGCTGAAGAGATCCAATGTATAATGTTACAATAAGTTACAAATGTAAAACCTATGGACCAACAGATGGAGGCTTTGAGGCAAACATTATCGCTAGAGAGCTCCTTCATCAACAAGAGTATCTTATCCATGTAGTTGTAGTATCATATACACAACAGTTACAACAATCACATGGAGCTCAAGTAACACAAATTGATTAACTTCATTAGCATTTAACATGGACTCAACGACATGAAAGTACCACCTTTAGAGCAAGTTGTAAAAACACGAGATAATGTTATGGGAACATAACTTTGAAGTATTGTCTACACATAAGACTGGAGATAGACCTCTTCTTATCATGTAACAAACCATGTTTCCATAGGTGCAGGAAGTTGCACCACCACCAAGACGCATGCCACAGCCATTTGTGGCTAAATAACCACATTATTCAATGATGGTGCCACCTGTGGCGCACTATGCACCAAGAAAAGGTGTTACAAAGTTTTGCAACACAACCAACACTAATTCCTTTGTGACTGGCCATATCACCATGTGGAGCGTAATACATGAAAAAAGGCTTATGGCTAGTCATGCAAGCAATTATACAAGACGAGGTGTATCAAACTGCTCAAATTTTGTACATCTTGTACCTCTGTAATGGTTACTCTACACCTCTGTCCTCATGATCGCCATCAAACGTGCTAGAGTACACCTAATTCACTTGAGCTGCTTTCATCTTTCTACATGACCATCCAACTCCTTCCATTGTAAAAATGATGCGAATGTTCAAAGCGACTACAACGCAAGCAAACCTATAATGGATGTACTTAGTAAAGGCCTACATGTTTGATGACCCAACATTCAAGTCCCACCTATTCAAATGATGGTGGCAAATTAACACCAACAATTTGCACAACATGGTTGAGGTCTTTGAGGTCCTTTACCAACGAGGCCAAGTTGCTTTGCCATCACCACACAGTGACATATGCTTCATTCTTATAACTCGTATTTGTGACCTACCTCCTTGACAAGGCAACTACGGACTAGGAAAAAATCTGGGAGATACTGAAGTAGTAAAATGAAAGTAAACATGTAGATGCAAACATTTGTGAATGCCTTTTCCTGAACAATTTGACTAGCAGATGACAAGACCAAAAGAGATAATCCTTTTTTATGCAACCCACTACAACATGAGAACTATTGTATCCTCTGCACAACCCTCACCAAAAAGTGATTCAATTCAGCACTCAACATCCATAACGGGGTTTTTTTCTAGCCCATGATGAATACCAAGAATTACTACACATACAGCTAGAACTTAGGGTGACTTTCTACAATTGAGTGCTATTTCTCGAAGAAGTTAGGGTACATGAAGTGATTGTGCCAAAACAATGATGGAGGACAAGGAGCAAGAAAAGCAGTAAAAAAATTACAAAGGAGGTTACTCAAGAGGAAATGGGGAGAAGAAGAAGTCCTGAAAAAAGGATAAGCAATGAGGTGTAAAATGAGGAGCCATGAAGCGATCTGGAGACAAAGGGAAGAAGTTTGAGTACAAAGGATCAATAATCTACCTCTTGAGAAAACAAAGTAATGAGCTAGTCTGCTCCACTTACATGTGGTAATTCCATATTATGTGGACTTTGCACATCATGTAAGACCTATCTCCATGAACTTGCACTACGCTTCAAAGGCTTTGTTCAAATTTCCAAAAAGCGTAAAATGCATGTCTTGTGTAAAGGAAAGATATGATGACGTGGTTCTATAGTTCTCATGTGAAGTTAAAAGATGTGCTTACATACCTAAGATAATGGTATACCTCCTCTCATTAGGGTATTTGATGAAGAGGGGCAAGCGACTTGTCTGTCATGCACATGTCATGTTGAACTGTTGCGAAGGCAAGATGTTTCAAGGAGTTACCTTCCTCAACACAGCAAGAATGAGCTTTGCTTTAAAGCAATTTCCCCAACAAGATGGCTAGATAATGCCATTATAAAAACTAATGACCAAAATGTTTCTTGCGCATACTTGGTTTCTCACAAAACAAATTAACCACATCATCTACAAACTTGTAAACATAATGCAAAAGAAAAGGAATTTCAAATTGATATCAAGAACAATAGTAGCAAGGACAAAGCTAAACCATATAAAACACCGTGCACGCCTTCGACCACAACTAATGTTTCTTCTGGCTATAAAGTGCGACATCAGCAAAAGGCGTACCCTTGTCAACACCAAGATATGTGGACCTCTACCAATAGCCATAGTCTATGGAGGGATTCATTACTTTCTATTGTCTATTGACAATTCCATTTGGATATTGTTAAATTATTCTCTTTGCATAAGAGACATGGGTTTAACATGCCTATTCAACAAGTTCGCAAAGGTTGCAGAAAAAAAACAAGAGACTACAAATTTACATTCTAAAGGTACTAACAAGTACACCATGATGGAGTTTGCCTTTTGAACATAAGATCTGCATTGATTTGCATAGTCTGACAATTTTCCATGCCATACACACCGCAACGGATGGCGTACTAGAAAGTCAAATGCAAGAAATTCTTAAATCTATGCTACTATCTGTGCAACGTAAAAATTTGTTGTGGTTGTTTCCACTTTATCAAGTAGTGTCCAAACAGAACCATGTGCCACACATGTCACTACTGTGAATGAAACCCTTCTAGACCTAGCAGAATAACATGCCCAAAATCTCCATGCTATTTACCATTGGATGCATGGCTTTGTTCCATGATCCTAGAAAACATAAAAAAAAAACTGTTGGCAAAGCAAGATGAGGTGTTTTCCTCAAATGAAACTTTTGTTCGGACATTTACAATGTGGGTTTTCATAACATCATCGCCTCTAGAGACTACATAACGTTTTATAACGTGAAAAACTTTCCTTGCGAGGCTAAACAATCAAGTGATCTTATTCTACTCCAAACATTCTATGAATCATATGGTAGAGGAAACAAAAGCACAAAATGTGCCACTTATTCTTCTTGATCAAAATGGGGCGGATCGGCAACCGCTATCCTCGCGTGTTCTTCTTGATGCTTGTATAAAAGAATCAATTTTTATTAACACAAATCTCTCGGAGTACGTCATTAAAAACAAGAGCTACTAAGCTTTAATGATACTCCACATCATGTGTTAAAACCATAAGATAAAGCTTTTGTGTAGCAAGCTAATCACATGCCTCTTAGAACAATAAATGTTAGAAAAAAATAATCCGATATCAAAGAATAAAACATGGCAATAAAAAATTGCTCCAACTATAACAAGAGGGACAATGTCCTAGATGCCATCATCACAATGCACCTTGCTACTCTCTTCTCAATGAGCATGCTACTGCCAAAGCCTAGAACCGTGAGTGAATCGTTACATGGTGAGCATGCTGAACAGTGGAAAGGAGCACTTGAAGCGGAGTATCAGAGTCTAATGAGTGAAGGAACTTGGGAGCTTATAGATCTTCCATTGTGGTCTTGACATGTGAAAAAAAATCGTTGCTTTATGTCGAGACAAAACTGCATAAGATCATCGAAAATTTAAGGCCTGCCTTGTGGCAAAGGGTTTCTGAAGATTCAAGGATGCTTTAGTTTTGAGACCAAAACTCCCATGAATTCCATCACCATCATGTTAATGGTTGTTCTAGTGATGGAGTATAAGGTATATCTCCTCAATGTCAAAAATATGACTTTTTATAATGAGATGGATACAACCATCTTTATGAAGTAATCACAAGTTTAAAACAACAAAAGTGGAAAAGAATGCAAACCCGAAAGGGGTTTGCACACATTTAACTCAAGCCCCCTGCTTTGGCAAAATAATATACAATTTGTCTTGAAGTCTCACGAGCCTCAAAATCTCCAATGAATCCCTCTTCTTCCATCAACCATTAGCCCACATGGGGCTAGAATTTTATCAACTTGTCTATGTTCAAGACCTTCTCATCATCATACCATTGGAATTCTCAATCAAAGACACAACCACCGCCAAGGCGTAAGAATTCATGTCATCCACATGCTCAATCTCACGTATTTCTGAGGTGTACATTTAAACACAAAACAAAGCACGTACGCTAAACTTAAGCTAGAAAACTTATGCCTAGAAAGGTCGCCAAGATTTCAATGTTCTAAACATACATGTGTCAACACATTTGTCACAAAAACAGTTGGCACATCAGGGACTATAGGGGAGGAGTGAGACCCACTCTTGTATCATGTTTTATTCGTTGATGCACGCAATATGTCTTTGACTTAGATTTATTGTTTGTTGCAAAACACTCAGCACTTGAAGATGTCACTGGAACAAACACAGCATGCATAGATTTATGAAGTGCTCTTGGATGCCTAAAACTGATGAATGAAGAAAAACGTTTTTTAGGATGACAGCTAGCCTTAACCTAGAGTGCCACGTGGATGCCAATTTTAGGTAAATGAAGGAATACAATTACAAGAAGAAGGATTTTGTGTTAGTGGTTAATGGGGGAGTTGTGTCTTGGACTAACAAAACAAAACATGATCGCAAGTACTTCTATAGCTCTAAATCTATAGAAAATAATCTAAAAGAATAGGTTTGTCATCTTTGGAACGACCTAGAGAACATCGGTTCAGGTAAAGTTGAAACAAAGACACATTTTTCTGACTAAAAGTCTACAATTGATCTTTCATACTTCCAATACATCTCAATCTAACTTATGCATGTGCCCAACAATAAGCAAGTGACAACATCCTGATAGAAATAGTTCCTAAGGATGTCTTCTTTAAGTGTTGGGAGAATTATTTACCCACTTGCAACACCGTTTCAAAGTATGTGCAAAATTGGCTTAACATGCACAAGACAAAGAAGTCAAACACATGCATCTCATTAATCGTGGAAGCCTTGTTCATGCACACAAATATCACGTTCTTCATTTTTCACCATACAATATCGACGAAAGCTAATCTTCCAAAGTAGTGAGGTCCCTTTTGGTGGGTCGTGCATGAAAAAATCAACCTTGCAATGATTTAGGTAGTTAAAAAAAACATGACTCCAAAACTAACTGCCATGGAACTTTAGATTGTTTTTTTGCAACCTCCAACTTATTTCAACAGCCTTGAAATCATCGCATCTATTTTTGTTTAGGTTAAAGAAGGACCAGAATTTCATCTACGGTTCATGATATACGAGATGAATAGGTTCACAACCTCATACTCACGGATTGTTTGCTAAATTAGTGATCCTCAATCTAGAAGTAAGTCCTTTTGTAGTTATGATGAGTAATACACAAGTATTCCACAAAGATGTAAGAAAATGTCAAGCCCACAACATTTGGAGTACTCAAAGCAATAAGTGGAGCTGGCTTACCTAATGCAAATACACGATTAAATGCTTGAGCCAAGAGCAAGAGGGGAGCAAGCAAGCAAAATAAAGTGAAAGGAAAAAATAAATAAATATAGGGAGCGATACAGCGATCATGGCCATTGTGGCAGTAGGTTGTGTAATACGTCCATTGCTACTAATGTAAGTAAGGGGGAATAAGCACAAGGAGTACTTCCCTTGTTTGGAAACCAAAAATTCAAAAACAAAACAAGAATAGTAGTAAAGACATTAATCAAGCAAGCATGCTAGAGACAAATGAAGAAGCATGCAAGCAAGGGGAGGCTGCATAAGATACCTCCTCAATCTTGTACTTTCATCCCTTCCTTAGTGATCTTGTGGAAGACACTTCGTGATTGGCTATAGGCATGGTGAGTTTCAAGAGAGAGATGCAGCTGTCATTCAAACATAGTGAGTGATGGGAGGCCTTGGAAAAAAAGGTTTCCTATCTAGTTGGATTAGACTAGCAGAATAAGGCATAATCACAAGCATAGTTTAAGGATACTCCCTTGATCTTATGTGGATATTTACAAGAAGCCATCCTTTTAAGAGAACAAACACAAACTTTGATAGTAAATGTAAAGGAAGTGGATACTAAGGACATAATCGAGTCAAGAAACTAGGAAGAGCGATTGCAATTATTGTTACTACCACAAACATTTTGCACCTAACTCAAAAAAACAAGGAAATCTCAACAAAAAAAGCATTAAAAGAGAAGAACTTGTGACATTAGAAAGGCAAAAGTGAAAAAAGAACTCCCAAGTAACTTTAGTGGAATATTGTGGACCCTTAATCGAGTAGAAGGGATGCAAAGATCTACGAGGACCAAATCATTGTGCACACCTTTATACGTGTGAAGAACAAGACATTTTGCTTTTCCTTGTAACAACCAAAAATTTCTTCAAGTGGCATAATCTTGACTTTATAACTTCTTGTCCCAACACATTGACTAGAATATATGCCACACAACTAAAAACATTTTTTGAAGTGATGTTGACATCAATAGATGATGAAAAGCATTGTTCTTGGAGCCAAAGAGCTCGTTTTCATGTGTTTCGCTGACAAAAAATGGAACTGGAATTTACTTCTTCCATGTGAATTGTGGAAGTCATTAGGGTCGTTTGGGAGAATGTGGACATGATACAATTTGTTCAAATGACACATCAAGGGGGTTGTTGAGAGGTGCAATTATTGCATTTGCTTAAAACACAATTATGGTGAAGATGAAAACATATTCCGAGTGATGTAGAAAAATCTACGGATCTTTTGTGAACTTTGAGGTAGTGTTTGCTTGGAATGATCATCCTTCGAGGTAAGATGAAACTTGGCATCCAGCCTGGAAAGTGTTGAAAGGGCTTGGAGTAACATATAGAGTGCTCGCAAGTCAAGAAGGGTTTGATATGCCTCAAGATATACCTAGCATGGAGGGGAGCTACTTGTTACATCTCCACAACTACATTGGTAAGGAAGTGTTGTAGCCATTTAGCAGGTATGGCACCGTTGGCATGAGGCTTGGACTATATCATCACCCTTATACATGAAGCTTGGAACCATCAATCTTCATGAGGAAGCTGACCTAAGGATCTGATATAGTAGTATGGCAAGATGAATGAACGTGAGAGGAAACTTTGAAGGAGAAGAAAACAATTCGTGAAGCTTCACCTAAAGACTTGACAAAGGTTTCTCAAAGCAAAAGCTTCTCCCTAGTGCACTAGGGAGGCATGTAACAACCCTAAAGCATAAGAAGCTTCTCCTAAAAGAAATATTCCCCAAAGAAAGGTAGAATAGACTATAGATCTCAACCAATTCAAAGAATCGTCATGTAGGTGGTAATGTTGTCATGTCCACATGTATATTAGGCACTGCTCTTGTTAGTTTAAACAAATCTTAATATTCTTGAGAAATTAAGCGTTCCTGGAGCCTTTGAATTTGGAACTGAATGCCAAGACACTATTAAAGATCCCTCAAATGTTGCCCTACGTCCGGTAAGGCTTACTAACATGGGAGGAGGCTGCCTTAGAGGTTAGTCAACCTAGAGAATGTACAAAGACCCACCCCACAATGGCATTTACGACCTAGCAAGGTGTTGTCCCTCAATGGGCTTGAAAGTAGGATATCTTTCCATGTCCATGATTTTCATGTACCATAAGTATTCTTTGTACAAATAATGATTCCATGTTTCTCCATTCTTTTTTTCAACGCTTTTTCCTACGTTTATACAAGCTCATCACTTTAATACACACAAGCAAGGGTCCAAGCCCTTGTCGCCTGTTACAAAAATGATCACATTACACTAAGTTCTATTCGTGAGTGTTCCATATGGGATGTGGAGTCTTTGGTATGCATGTTTGTGCACTTGGTGAGGACTGAGATTGTGGGCAGCACTTTTATCTTGACATGCACCTCTTGTGCTTGTTTACATGGTAGGGCCATGGAAAAAAAGAGGAGGGCTACCATTAGGTAAGATGTAGGTGATCCTACACGTGCCATCTAGTTTTGACACATAAAAATAGAATATGAAAATTAAGTATATTCACTAGAATGTTATTCTGGTTATTGGATGGATTATTCCCAACTATTACTTGCTCCAAGTTGCAAAGTCTCAGATTGCATCGTTGATTCTCTCCATGAGAGAATTTCTGACACATTTTTTTATTCACATGTTGAATGTTTATCCTACCATGAGGGGGGAATTGGTTCCCTTTATGATGTTCAATCTGCACCATGACACAAGTGGAGATAGTGGATACAACCAATTTGAATCGACCCATTACTCTTGTTCTTCAAAAAATATTCTGGTTGATTTTTCCTTTGAGTATTTTCATCACTTTCCAATCATAGCCTAATACAAGACATCATCCTTTGAAAGCATGCACATGTCAATGGTGTGTCCTATAAATGCCTTGTTAGTTCATTACCTTTAGACAAGGCTGGAAATACTCAATGAGGCATTTTGAAATTTCTTTAACAATGTATTCAAGTTTTTTGGGAGGCCCATTATTCCCTTGTTATTTCTTGATGTTCTTAGAAACATTTTCAAGCTTTCAAATGTTATGAAATTCTTAAGATAATCAATTACGCTATTTAAGTTAACCTTTAAGTAATTTGGTTCTTTTTATCTATTCAACTAATCTTTGATTGAGGAAAGGGCAAAGATTCACGGTTGTTGATGGAATTCTTTGGGAAATTTTTTTGAACATACATGTTAATAATTAGAAGCCCACATTTCATTTGCCAACTACACTCCACATGCAATCAGAATATGGTGTAAATTTTTTGATTTTTGCCTATTTGGGTGGCTGAAAGATATTTGGCTAAACCTCGTCCTACATTTTGATTTCGATTGGGAAGATGGCGGTCGAGGATTGTAATTTTCATATTTAAAGACAATATTCATTGGAGTAATAGTGTGGTAGGAAAATACTCAGATACACTGTTTCCAAATTGAGTAGTTTCACCATCCCCTGTTCAGAAACATTTGTCCCCAAATGCCACAAAAATCATCTTTGTGCTATGGAATACCACGGGGGGTAACATATGATCATGAGATGCCACTAATGAAGGTTTTTGATCTCCATGAGCACCTAGGGGTTGAATAAGTAACAACAATGTATTTCGTCCATGCTGGGTTTATGGTTTTGTTGCCATATACATCTAGATACGCAATGTGATTGTTGTTTATTGTGTCAAAACAAAGCATGTTTAACATTATGAACAGATGGGTATTAAACATAGCTTTACTTTTGCGTCGTTGGTGTGTTTGTGAAGAAGTGAATAGTTGTGGGAAAGACATGCTTCACGTCGACTTTCAGCAGATTAATTGTAGTTTTCCAAGGGAAGCACAACCATAAAAAGATAACACTCGCAACAAGGTTCCATTCGTTTCCATAGTGAAACGACCATGTGGACAAGACGTTACAAAAAACAAGGAAGACGTAAATTTATGAAGAAATGAAACAAAATGGAAAGATGGAATGGACAATGCAGCCGTTACAAAATGCACTTCATGGCATTTATAGTTGTGGCATCGGAACGAGTGGCTCATGAAGATCTTAATTTTGACTGCGGGGCAACTTAAAGTCCAAAAGGGATTTATGGGGATGGTAGTAGACAATGGTCCCTCCTGGGGCCTATTGCGAGACATCCTTACATCAATGGGGCTGATAGTCTGGATGACTGAAGCCTGAACTCTGTTTCTGTACACGTTTGTCCAAAGTCGTCCTTAATTTGTTTGCCGTTTTCGAAGTTATTCTGTTGGGTACTTCCCATCCTCGCACTTTGGGTTTGAATCTGAGCGTACGGTGCGATCTTTTGCACAGAAATCGGTAACCGCAGAAGTATTTTCGAATGTCCTTAAAACTACTCCGGACTAAGTAGGAAGACGGCTTCTTAAAGTTCAGCCACACAAATGGGTCGCGTGAAGACTCTAAGTTTTTGTGTCGTCCATCAACACAAAAAGGCGACAGTCAATCATTATATCCCAAGGACGACATGTGCGCATTGTCGAAGGGACTTCACCGAAGGTCTAGAAAGGCGATTGCTAACGACGTGTACGTACGGCGACCACTACACGGACTACCGTCCAATCGAGCGCCGAAGGCGAGGATCACGATAGGCAACTGCGGATTGGGTGGCTGTTGGGCGATCCGATATCGTCTTCATGCGCCAGCGGGCCCCACTCTGGACGCATCGGCAGGAGACCGTTGGGATTTCCTCTGCCAAGGTCACTGTAGGGATTGTGCTTTTATGTCGGTGACAGCTCAGCACAACAAAATTGCTTTCAGGACCTGAACGCTTAACGAGTTCATGCGATGGAAATACCAATATCGAAATCGAGAATACAGGAAATCGAAGTACTATCACATCGAGAGAGGGAGGAGGGATCGCATAGNTTACCACGTCCATCCGCCCCGTACACGTTGAACTGTCATCCGAAGGACGCAGTCGAACTCGGCTTCTTTCCCGATTGACAGGGATGCGAATCGGAAACTCTGTGGAGTTCTACAATGCTGACAGAAACTCTGTTAAGAAAAGAGTATGATTGGACAAACGATACCTTTGGAATCTAATTCGTCACTTCAAGCCAGCGACAACAGAAAATTGTGGGCCCACAAACGGACAACGACGCAGTCTAGCGTATGGTCAGCGAATTTCAGCCTAAACTAGATGCAGATCTCGCAGTCCATGCGTCAGAAATTGCAGGGGCGAAAGTGACACGGGACCAAAGTCTGGAAAACAATTTTCCATTCCACTATAAAACCAGCACCGAGCGAAACTTGGATGGTTCATGTTGCACCGAGCATAACATACGTGGTTCATGTTACACTGAACGGAGCGTACATGGTCAATAGGAAGAATATGCGAGGAAAAACACGATTTTGAGTTTGGTACACTTAAGCAATTTATTTTTAGCGGTAAGTGAACTTCGATGACAAGTGTCAGAATGGTCAAACATATACATACAAGTGACGAGTTACGAATGTAGCTGAATCGGGGTAGTCAGGTTAAATTTCGAGGGACGCATGTAGAGTTGCATCGTGGGTGCTCGGATTCGAGAAGGTCTGCCAAGAAGTCGGGGGTCTTCGAGAAACGACGGTAAAGATGCGCGATGCATCTTTACAAATCCAGACTCGTCGAGAGTCGTCGAGAATTCGACCGAAAGGTCATGACACTTCTGCTTGTAGGTTCGAGAGAGTGGTCGAAGTTGTCAGAAGGTTAAGGAATAGGGTGAAATAGCTCAGATACCCACAAAAAGAAAAGTGTGACTCTCATCCGCCCATCGTTCGGAACAAAAGTAACGATCCGCCCGTCGTTCGGAAGGAAAGCAACCATCCGCCCGTTGCTCAGCCGAGAAGCAACCATCCACCCATGGTACTTACACTTATCAAAGACTACCAGTACTTGCGTTATATCTCTAGCACGTTGGGCACGCTCTTACTTTTTTCATGTGAAATCGTTTTTTTTGTGTTTCCTTTGTAATTTCCGTACAATGAGACGCTGCATGCCGGTGAACGCAACTTCAAATGTGTACACATGTATACACAAAATACTTGGTTTGACGATCCGCTCGGTCACGATGCAAGGGGTGAGGGACAGCTCGTAGCACTGCTGTTGCTAGCGTGGCAACTCAAGCCAGCTAGCTAACTCACTAGCACACACAGGTGGAGGTGAGAACAGCAAGGGGTTGACTAGGGACACAAACACAAGTGTCATAAGCTGCGAATATTTGAAATGTGCAGAGAGAAATGACAACTGAGGTCTGGCCAACCTAAATAGTGCCACGGACCTAGTGGATGCACACACACACGGCGCACAATCGGCGCTATTTTTCTAGTAGGACAAAACAGTGGCAAAAACACCGTTTTGGTCACAATTCCCTGCAGACACGTCAGAACGACGAGCCGTTTGAACCAGAACGGCCACGTCGACGAGATCTACATCCTGATAGGCTGCACGCCTACGTGCTCTGACACAGCACGAGTCTACAAAATACGGAAGTCCTCTGGGCGCCCGTCGCCACCGGCTGCCAGTCTGCTGCCGCCGTCGCCAGTCTCAGGGATCTGCACGTGAATGGACATGAGCCGAGGGGTCACCGTAAGCTGTGTACGACACACACAACAACACTCCCCCATGACCGGAGGGCGAAACAAGTCCATGCACATGCAGACACTGACGCTGTACAGAGCAGGAAACGCACGGCCGCTACAAGCAGTAGGCACAACACATACAGGGTGGCACATGAGGAATCAACCTGCAACAGGGGTGGGGCAGAGTCCAACGGAACGAGTGGCCGCATGAAACTTCGAACGACCCAGAGCCTTGGTCAGAAAATCCGCACACTGCCTGTCAGTGCTCACGTGGATGACTCGGATCTCACCACGATCAACCAGGTCACGCACAAAGTGATGCTCGACATTGATGTGCTTCGTGCGTGCATGGAACACACCTGAGTTCTTGGCGATGGCCTCCGCGCTCATGTTGTCACACTGGAGAACCACGGGGGGAATGGACTGACGCAGTTCACGCAACAGACGGACGAGCCAGACACATTCCGCTGCACCGGCGCCTAGGGCAACATACTCTGCCTCAGCAGTACTGCGTGCGATGCAGCCCTGCTTCCCACTTCGCCAGGACACTGCAGT
>SZWC01011426.1:23153-34895 GCA_023375785.1 Penium margaritaceum
TAGAGTGTTCGGCTCCCACCATCGGAAGGTCTCGCCGAGGTGATTAAGAAGGTTTCAACAGTAACGGCTACATTTCCCAGGGAAATTCGAAGAGGCTCACAAGTGGCAGCGCCATGAGTGAGACCAATCTGGTCCATTTTTGGGCTCCGGACGTACGCACAGACAAACCTGTGGAAGTGTGGCACGGGAAAAGGCACTATGCACAAGTACACAAAACAAACTCCAAACACAGTTTACGGCTCACGATTCCAGTGGGCAGGGACCACGTGACAAAAACTAAAGCAGGTGATGAGGTAATCATGTTACGTGACGGAGGGCGGTGTGGGAATTTTGGGCAAGACCTATGGAGGTCAAAATGAGGAGTTGTAAACTGCGTTGCGAAGTGTTAGGGCAGTCCTCGTAACCACTACATTTCCCCGAGAAATTTCAGAGAGGGTCAGATTTGGCAACAATGAAAGCGGGACAGGTCGGGTACATTATTTGGCTCCGAGCGCAGGCACGGACAGACCGATGGGGGGGTGGCAGTGGCAAAAGCATCATGAAGAGGCAAGCAGAACAAGCTCCATGAGGTAGTTTACGGCTTGTGATTCCAGTGGGTAGGGACTATGAGGCAAAAATCGGAGCAGGTGACAAGGTGATACCTGCACAAGATGGGGGTCAGTTTTCGGATTTCTGGCAGGGGCTATGGAGGTTGGAACAAGGAGCCATAGACTGCATTGTGGAGCATTAGGGGAGTCCAGGTAAAGGATGTGTTTCCTAGGGAATATTCAGAGAGGGCCAGAGGTGGCAGGGACGGGAGCGGGACTGTTTGGGTACCATTTTTAGCTCCAAACGTAGGCACGGACCGAAAGATGGGGGGATGGCAGTGGAAAAAGCAATGTACAGAAGCACATGAAACAATTTCCGTGACACACTTAACTGCTTGTCATTCTAGTTTACAGGGACCACGAGACAAAAATCAGAACAGCTGATGAAGTGATACCCTCATGAGTCAGGGGATGGTGTGGAGATTTCTGACAGCGGTTGTGGAGGTCCGAACGAGGAGCTACAAATTGCATCGTAGAGCATAAGGGGAGCCCTAGCAATGGCTATGTTTTCCCAAGGTAATTCTGAGGGTGTAACAGGTGGCGGTGATGGGAGCGGGAAGGATCGGATGCATTTCTAGGCTTCGGACACGGGCACGGACAGACCGATGGGGGGATGGTACAGGAAAGGGCACCGTATAAAAGCGCGCAAAAAAGCTCTGCGATGCAGTTTACAGCACACTATTCCAGTGGGCAAGGGCCATAAGAAAGGAATCAGAGCAGGTGATGAGTTTCTACCGTCACGACATGGGAAATACTGTGGGGATTTCTGGCACAGGTTGTGGAGGTTGGAACAAGGAGCCATGAATTGTGTACTGGAGCATTATGGAAGACCTGGTAATGACTGTGCTTCCCCGCAACAATTCGGAGGGGGTCAGAGGTGCCGGCGACGAGAGCGGAACTGGTCGG
Organism: Penium margaritaceum; assembly: GCA_023375785.1. Taxonomy (NCBI): domain Eukaryota; kingdom Viridiplantae; phylum Streptophyta; class Zygnematophyceae; order Desmidiales; family Peniaceae; genus Penium; species Penium margaritaceum. Next base: position 24,647 of record SZWC01011426.1, read on the forward strand.
ATGCATTTCTTCAACTCCAGAAGCAGGCACAATCAGATTGGTGGGGGGATGTCAGAGACTTCCGGGCGCTTCTAGACATCGTCTAGAAGCGCCCGGAACCATCTCTACTATGCAATTTAGAGCTTGGCATTCCAAAGGACATGGAGCATGAGACAGAAATTGAAGCAGGTGACAAGGTGATACCGTTACGAGACGGAGGGAGGTGTGGGGATTTATGGCAAGGTTTGTGGAGGTCAGAACAAGAAGTCGTGAATTGCATTGCAAATTGTTAGGGAGTACTAGTAATAGCTGCAATTCCATGCAAAATTCTGAAGGGGGTCAGAGGTTGCAGCAACAGGATAGGGACAGGCGAGGCTCCAAACGCAGGCACGGACATACCAGTTGGAAGATGGTACATGCAAAAGCACCGTGCAGAAGCGCACGGAACAAGCTCCGTAACACAGTTCAACATGTGCGATTCCAGTGGATAGGGACCACGAGATGAAAACCAAAGCAGGTGACAATGTGATACCGTCATGAGACAGGGGGCGGGGTGAGGATTTCTAGCAGGGGCTGTGGAGGTCGAAATGCAGGAGCCCTAAATTGCATTGTCTAGCGTTATAGGATTCATAGTAACGGATGCAATTCCCTGGGTGAGTTTAGAGAGGGTCAGATGTGGCGGTGATGGGAGCGGGATGGATCGGGTGGGCTTTTTGTGTCCGAACACAGGCACGTATAGACCGGTGGGGGTATGGCAGTAGCACAAGCACCCTGTAATAGAACGCAAAACAATCTTTGTGACATAGTTTACGGGTCATAACTCTAGTGGACAAGGACCAAAAGACAGAATTCAGAGCAGGTGATGAGGTGATACCGTTACAAGACAAGGGACGGTGTGGGGATTTCTGGCAGGGGCTGTGGAGGTCAGAACGAGGAGCCGTAAATTGCATCGCAAAGCGTTAGGGGATTCCTATAAATGGTTGTGTTTACTTTGTACAGTTAAGAGAAGGTCCGAGGTGGAAGCAATGGGAGCGGGACGGGTCGGGTGCATTTGTGGGCTTCGGACACAGGCGCACATAGACTGATGGGAGAATGGCAGACGCAAAAGCACGGTGCAGAAGCTTACAAAAAAAGCTCTGTGATTCAGTTTGCAACTTGCGATTCCAGTGGACAGGGACCACAAGACAAAAAACGAAGCAGGTAACGAGATGATAGCGTCATGAGACGAGAGGTAGTGTGGGGTTTCTTGCGGGGTCTTACACTACAATGCCCCCATAACTAAGAGTCTCCTAACACTCCACAATGCAATTTATGCCTGCTCGTTCCGACCTCCATAGTCCCTGCCAGAAATCCCCACACCGCCCCTTGTCTCGTGCTGGTATCACCTCCTCACCGGCTGCCAATGTTGTCTCGTGGTCCCTACCCTATGGAATCGCTTGCTGTAAACTATGTCATGTACCTTGTTCCGCACACTTCTGCATGGTGTTTTTGCCTTATCCACCCCCTCATCGGTCTGTCTGTGCTTGCACCGAGAGCCCAAAAGATGCACCCGACACGTCTCGCTCCCGCCACCGCCACCTCTGACCCTCTCCAAGTTTTTCTTAGGGAAATGCAACCATTACTATGACCCCTATAGCACTCCATAACCCAAATTGCAGCTCCTTGTTCCGACCTTCACAGCCCCCTCTTGAAATCCCCACACGTCCCCACGTCTCACGATGGTATCACCTCATCACCTGCTCTGATTTTTGTCTCGTAGTCCTTGCCCACAGGAACCGCGAGCCATAAACTAAATTGCAGATTTTTTTTTCTTGCAATTATGTACAGTGCTTTGGCCTTTGCCATCGCCCCACCGGTCTATATGTTCGTACGTCCGTAGCTGGAAAAAAAAACCCGACCAGTCCTGCTCCCGCCGTCGCCACCTTTGACCCTCTCCAAATTTTCCCGGGAAACAAAGCCATTACAAGGACTACCCTAACATCCTGCAACGCAAATTATGACTCCTTCTTCTGACCTCCACACTGCCCCTCATCTCGTGAATGTATCACCTCGTCACCTACTCTGATTATCGTCTCATGCTCCTTGCCAACTGGAACCACAAGCTTAAAACTACATCGCAAAGCCTGTTTTTGGCACTTCAGCACGATGCTTTTGTTGCTGCCATCCCCGCAATGGTCTTTCCGTGTGTGTGTTCAGATTCCAAAAACCAACACGACCCATCCTGCTTGTATTGCAGCCACCTCCGAACCTTTAGGAATATTACCGGGAAAATGCAATTGTTACTAGGACTCGTCTAATGTTTCACGACGTGATTTAGGGCTCCTCTTTCCGACTTCCACAGCCCTCACCATAAATCCCAACACCACTCACCGTCTCCTTGTCATCTGCTCCTGTTCTCATCTCCTAATCCTTACCCGCTAGAATTGCAAGCTGTGAACTGCATTGTGGAGCTTTGTCCGCATGCTTCTACAAGGTTCTTTCGCCTCTACAATCCCCACATCGGCATGTCTGTGCCTGCGTCTAGAGCCCAAAAATGCACCCGACATGTTCCGCTCCCGTCGACGCCACCTCAGACCCCCTCAAGAAATTTCTGAGGAAACACAAACATTACTGGGACCCTCCTAGTGCTCTACATCATCATTTACAGCTCCTCATTGTGACCAACATAGCATCCAGTATGAATTCCCACAATGTCTCCTGTCTCATGACGGTTTTACCTGATCAATTTTTGTCTTGTGGTCCCTGCCCACTGGAATCGTGAACCATAAACGACAAAGCAAAGCTTGTTTTGCGTATTTCTGCATGATGCTTTATACTATGCTACCCCCCACCAGTCTACTTGTGCTTGCAACCTCAAGTCACCTTCAGTGTTGCTGCTGCTATCGCTGCTGCCTACAGCCGTCATCAACCTCGACAACGGTCGTTGCCGCCACACTTCCAGCGGCAGGTAACGTTGTTGGTGGTGCCGCTGCGACGGCGGCTGCTACTTCAACACCGGTCGCCATCACCAACCGATGGTTGTGACCTCTGGCCACCTCTTTGCTGCTGCTGCTGCTGATATCGCATCTCACACGATTCTTGCTACTGCCGCGGTGGACATGCCTTAATCATTTATTGGGTTCACCAAACGCTCAGTGCCAGTGGGGTACTCCTTCTTGAGGTCTTTCTCGAGTGCCCCACTCGAGGACCCCCCTGTCCTCTCTCTTTTTTTTTGCTGTCTAGTTGGACCCTCACCTCGAGCGAGCTCATCGAGCAACCTCGCTCGGTGAGCTTGTAGAGCGATCTTGCTCAGCGAGCTCATCAAGCGACCTCGCTTGGCGATCTAGCTTGCAACGCGAAGCTACAAGGCATTTTTGCATTGCAAGCAAGCAGGAGCAGTGGCTGCTGCCGCTACGGCTCTCCTTACTATGCACACTGCTGCTACTGTTGTGAGCGTGTGCAGCTGCGGCCGCACGCTACAACTGCTCACCGCCACTGCCATCGCTATTGCTGCTGCCATGCGGTGCTACTGCGGCTGCTACGAGGCCCTACTGAGCACTATTGCTACATGCTGCTGTTGCGTGTTGCTATGGCTACTACCCTCCCTCGCTGCTGTTGTAGCTGCTAGCCGCCACCGCTGCTACAGCTGCTGCTCCCGAGGCTGCTATCCTTCGCCGTTGCGGCTGCAGCTGTTAACCGCCACCACTACTATTGTGAAATCTGCAATGGTTGCTGGTTGCCGTCCCTATAGCTATAACTGCTTGCCACCGCTTCTGTTAGTGTTGCTTCTACTACTTATGTGGGTGCTGGCCACCACCACTACTCCTGTAGCTATTTGCTGCCACCGCTGTTATTGCTGCTGCTGTTGAGGCTGGTCCCCTCAGCCACTACTAATGCAGCTACTCACCACTATCACTACTGCTGCGACTATTGGTGTGGCTGGTGCCCTCTACTACTACTACTACTACTACTACTACTACTACTACTACTACTACTACTAGTGCAGCTGCTCACCGTTGCAACCGCTCCTACTAATACTACAGCTGCTGCCTGTAACCGCTCCCACTGCAAGTGCTTGCTGCCGCTACTGCTGCTATGGCTGGTAATACTTGCAGCTGCCACCACTCTCTTCACGGCCTCCACAGCTCCACTGTAACGTAGTCGTGGTGGGTCCCTTTAGGATCTCTTGTTGCTGCTATGGGTGGTTGCCGCTCCTGCCACTTACTACTCCTACTGCTACTAGGTCTTTGCTACACAAAAACACATGTTGTGGCTCGTTCGCTCTGATACCATGAGAAACTTCCTGAAACCTTCCTAACTGCTTGTCACTTAACCCAATGTCAGCGCCGAGTTAGTGTGTGATGATAGTCACAAGTCATGCACAAAACTGCAATGGTCTAGGTAGGGATACACACAGAGTGTCAGGAAGCTCAATTCGACTATAATTGCGGAGAGAGATGGCAACTGACAAGCACACAACATGAATAGGTGTTGTGACGCACCGCAGGTGATGCACGCGATAGTGTCAGTTTGTCCAAAAACCGATCCAAAACCACTGTTTTGGCCATAACTATGTGCACAAGCATGCAAACGCAACACCGTCTGAACCTTGAGATGCAAAATCTTAAGCCGGACGCCTTGACTGGTTACAAGCACAAGTCTGACATCAATCGGTCTACAGAAAATGCAAAACATGAAAGTTAAGGTTGAGAGCTGGTCCACCGAGAAAACTCTGGTGTCCGTAGAAAACCCGCAAAGTGCCCGAGATGTCGTGGCAGCTGTCTGGCATCTGCTGGTGCATGGAGCCACCACTCATCGGTACTTTGATGCCACTTGTGTCCGCATCAGGTATCATATCACCGTGCTCTTGAATATTGATGTTCCATACCACCAATACAGGGAATACGAGTAATCACCATGGTCGTCGCTCATGACGGTTGGAAGCCACATAAACCACCCTCACCCTCCGATAAAACTTCTTGCACTTTCTTGACAACTTTGACCATTTTTGAGAATCTATGCCAGAAGTGTCACGAACTTTTGGTTGAGTTCTCGACACGTTAAGACATATCTCAATCTATAAAGATGTATCTCGCATCTTCTCCATCAATCCTCAAAGCCCCCCAAATTCGCCACGGAGTTTCTTCTTGTGATTTGTGACATTTCTTATCGACCTATACAGTTTACAATGACCCTTGCTGATGTCATTTTTCTTGCTAAAGAGAGGGAGATTCCCGTGCTTCAGGAGCGTCTCCGCCAGCTTCAGACGCGTTCCGGTTCTTTGTTCCCAGAGATCCGACCCTCGCCTGATCTCTACCTTGGCGACTTTCCTCACCCTGGTGCCTTCCCCATCCCTCGTTCCTCCAAGCCTGTGCTTGCTCTCCCCACAGAGCGGCAACCCAAGGACTTCGAGACACCGCCTCCGCTCTATGTCAGCAAGGACTGCTTTGATTGCTGAGACTCTCTTCCAGGTCTGGGCCACTTCAAAGAGGGTATGGCCCTAACATCACAGTCCGTACCAGGTTACGGACTGCGCTACGGTGCAGACAGCGACTCAGGCGATGCGCCAACTCCTTTACGCCATGTCGCGCGAGACTGTCATGGATTTTAGCCCCTTCCTTGGAGAGGTCGGCACGGGCATGGGGGCTGGAACTGTTGAATATGTTTGCCCCTTGTTCAGTCTTGTACGACGGATCAGGAATGCTCTGCCCCTTGTGGAGGTATGACCCCTGGATTTGTTGTAGGGTGACTCAACTATGCTCTGTCTCATGTGAGATATGACCTGTGAGTACACCATGTAGGTGAGTGGTTAACTTAGCCATTTTGTTGATTTGGCCAAGTGAGAGGTCATGAGCTCGATCCTGGCTCNGTGACATTTCTTATCGACCTATACAGTTTACAATGACCCTTGCTGATGTCATTTTTCTTGCTAAAGAGAGGGAGATTCCCGTGCTTCAGGAGCGTCTCCGCCAGCTTCAGACGCGTTCCGGTTCTTTGTTCCCAGAGATCCGACCCTCGCCTGATCTTTACCTTGGCGACTTTCCTCACCCTGGTACCTTCCCCATCCCTCGTTCTTCCAAGCCTGTGTTTGCTCTCCCCACAGAGCGGCAACCCAAGGACTTCGAGACACCGCCTCCGCTCTATGTCAGCAAGGACTACTTTGATTGCTGAGACTCTCTTCCAGGTCTGGGCCCCTTCAAAGAGGGTATGGCCCTAACATCACAGTCCATACCAGGTTACGGACTGCGCTACGGTGCGGACAGCGACTCAGGCGATGCGCCAACTCCTTTACGCCATGTCGCGCGAGACTGTCATGGATTTCAGCCCCTTCCTTGGAGAGGTCGGCACGGGCATGGGGGCTGGAACTTGGTATTGTCTCTCCTTGCTGCAGAGACGCATGCCACCCGCACGGCTCACATTCACGCTTTCCACTCCCTTTGTCAGAGACCTCCCGAGTCTGCAGCTAATCATTGGCGGCATGCCATGCGCATCTACACACGCCTTGGGACTTCAGGAGGTACACAACTCTGAGGACTTTGCACCCTCATGATCGGAGTCCGTCTTGAGCACGCAGACAACTTCTTGGGGTACAGTGGTGCCGTGCTCGAGCCCTTCTCCACCTCTCTTCACCTTCTTCCTCGGGCGCATCAGCTCTTCCTCCAGGTGACTTCCACCCGCGAGGCAGCCGTGGCCCATCAGGAGAGTTCCCTTGCTGCAGCAACCATCGCTTCGCCGCCAACGCCCCTCTTGTAGACCACTTCTCCATCCGCTGGCACACCCTCCTCTTCCCCTTCTACCCCGGCTACCCCGACTCAGATGTAGGGTATGGAAACCGCGGCATAGGGTAGGGGAAGAAGGGTAAGAAGAAGCAAAGTTCAGGCCATTAGTATTCGTAGCAGCAGTCATCGGGTGGTAGCAGTGGATGTACTGTCCACTGTTACAACTATGGAGGCACTCATCGTTACACCGAGTGCCAGCAGCCACTTGACTAGATACGGATTACCCATGGTCTTCAGGCTACACAAGCGCAGCGGGCTGCATCGAGCAGCACAGCCTCCGATCACACGGCGACCACGACTACAACAGTTCTTGCTTCCTCACGGGCGAGCAGTGGCGACCCGGACCCGCATGACGGCACCATCGCCGAGCTCTGTCACCTTCTAGCGCTTCACTTTTAGGGAGGTGCGAGTGTGTTGTCAAAGCCGAGTGATTCACAAAGTGTTTGTTTGTCTGTTCTCGTCGCTCGTGACTTGTGTGGGGGGGCACAGCTGGCATGTGATGACGATGGACTTGACTGTACTGATCGGATTCATGAGTCGTACCTCTGTGCCCATCGTCATTCCTCCTCACATGTTGCTCAGCACACATCCAAGGCCGAGTTTTCCATTGCACATTGTACAATGATGTCCTCCGGTCGTGATCCTGGTGGCACTTGAATCAACGATTCTGGTGCCACTCATCACACGACCTGTCGTCTTAGTGACTTCCTTTTTCCAGGTCCTGTTGCGTCTGTTTTCTCTGTTTGCATAGGCTCTGGTCAGTCCTTGCCGTTCCAGGGTGTTGGGGTTGTGTGCTTCGATGGTCCGTCTAGCCCCCTGTATCTTTCCAATGTGCTTTTTGTGCCTGACCTTGAGCTCAGCATGCTTTTTGTGTGTGCATGCACACTGATGGGACTCTCTGTGGAGTACACTACATACTCTATGACTGTGATAGCTATGGTTGCTTGTACTGTTGATCTTCGTGCTTATTTTGTGGATGATCTATATCGTGTCTCTTGGATTTCTCCTCCTTCTCGCTCCCCCTCCCCTCCTGCTTGTGTGTTTGTCACTGGCGTTGTCTGCTGAGCGCCACCGATTGCTACATCATCTCCTATATCATGTGGGCTATGCCACTGTGTTGAAGCTCATTCGGACATAGCCCGCACTCGGTCTTGATGCGGCTTCTTTCTAGAAGCCACCCAAGACCAATTGTCAATTCCGCCCTCGGGGTAAGATACATCTTTGCACCTACCCTAACTCTTGTTCTCGCGCACTTCGCCCTCTTGAGTTGGTCCATTCGGACCTTCTTGGTCCGCTTCCTCTTGAGTCTTTGTCCGATTGGGGTCGATACGTCTTGAATCTGATTGATGACTTCACCGTGATGTGGTGGGTCTATAGCTTGCGCCAGAAGAGTGACACCGCACTCGCGATTCACCTCTGGCTAGTGATGGCTGAGTGTTAGTACCGCCACACGCTGCATACCTTCCGTTCGAATTGCGGCGGTGAGTTTCTTGGCAGTATGGAAAGTTTCTTTGTCAGGCATAGGTTTTTTTTCAGGTCTCCGCTTTTGCTACTCCTAAGGAGATGGTGTCTCTAAGCGCTAAAACCGCACCATGGAGGATGCGATTTGCGTTGTGCGGTCTGAGTGCGGTCTCCCGGAGTCCTTCCCTTTTGAAGGATTCACCTACATGACGTGGGTGTGGAATCGCCTCCCATACAGTCCCCTTCCGGACCACGTTACACCGCACGAGCTCTGGTTTGGCCACTGTGTTGACCTACGTCTCACTCGTGACTGGAGATCCTTGGCTTCTATGTGGTATACCAAGGACTAGCAGGGGTCCAAAGTCTTACCATGGGGTCGCTTGTGTGCCTTTGTGGGCATCTCCCCGCGGTCAAAGGCTTGGTGTTTTTCGGACCCCGCCCATTGTCGCATCATTGAGTCGCGCAACATGCTCTTCTTTAAGTCTCTCACCTACTGTGATTTGACATCAATCACGTTGCTATCTGTCACGTACATTCCTACGTGTGAGGCTTCTTGACAGATGGGGGAGTCTGGGCCTGCAAGCACCTCTCGCCTGGCTGATGTGTCCATTCGAGCTCCCTGCACTTCTCAGTCTCTGGCTCTTGATGACCCAAGGAACATCACTATTGGCCCAAAGACCTCTTCTACCCGTGTTTCCTTGCACCCCACAGGTACCCATGCGTATGTACCTGTGCCCACCTGTACTTCTGCCTCGACTCCTACTCCTATTATCACCCCTGGTCCTGTGTCTCCCACACACACATCTCCTCACAAGGCATCATCTACTCCTTTGCCTCAGCCCTCACCAATTGTGGTCGTGCCTGTCTCTAAGCCTGAACTGAGCCCCTCAAGCCCAGGTTACTCGCATGAGCCCGGCGGTTGTCTTCGACCATTGGTCTCTGGAGTCCAGCGAGTGTCTGGTCCCGCACCCATGCACTCCACTTGCAGCATCATTAGTGGTGATCCCAGCACAAAGGCCCTAAGCCTCAGTGAATGCACTAACCACACAAAGGTACATCCAGTGTGCCCTGTAGGGCACGATCTCATCACTCACGAGTTTCATATCGCTTGTGATGTTCTAACTGATCTTGTGGTCGTCAGTCCTAGCACTAAGGCGTGTGCACTTGCCACTCAGAGCTCTCCCTCTGTGGCGCCTGATCAGGGCACACTCAAGGAAGCTCTCTCATTAGAGGTTGCAGACGCATGGCGTGCTGCCTGCAAGGATGAGCTTTGCACCATTCGAGAGCACGGAGTTAACGAGCTAGTCGACCTTCCAGTTGGGAGGAAGGCTATTGAGGTCAAGTTGGTCTTTTACAAGAAAGTGAAGTCGGATGGCTCACTGGAATGCCACAAGGCTTGCTTGGTCGTCAAGGGGTACTCTTAAACAAAGGGCATAGATTACACTGCCACCTTTGCCCTTGTTGGTCGCATGACCTCAGCTCACGCTCTGCACGGTATAGAGACAAAGCATGACTGGGAACTGCACCACATGGACGTGGACAATGCGTTCCTCCATGGCTCTCTAGATGTGGAGATTTACGTGGCTTAGCCACCAGGCTTTGAGAATGGTAACAAGGTCTGGCGCTTATGCAAGTCCTTGTACGGCCTCAAGCAGTCTCTTTGGTGTTGGAACTAAGAAGTCACTGGCACTCTGACTCATGCGGGATATGTACAAAGCGAGGTAGATCCCTCTCTCTTTATCTGAAGGACACCAGAGCGATTCACCGCCATCCTAATCTATGTGGGAGACCTCCTTATCACGTCTCCTTCTATGGAGGCCGTGAAGGAGGCCAGGGTGATCCTTGAGACTGCCTATAGGATGAAGGATCTTGGTCTTATAGTAGTATTTCTTGGCATGGAGATCGTGCAAGACCGCACACGTTGGGCACTTGGCCTGATATGAACATGTGGGAGAGCACTTCAGTGACCTCCTTGGCGCAGTGCCCACAGCCTCCAAACCTCTCACACCCGATGGACAGGATGCCCTAAAGGTGGATGATCCCACACAACT
>SZWC01011426.1:35666-70871 GCA_023375785.1 Penium margaritaceum
CAGCTATAAAAGGACTTGTCTTGCATGCTGATCAATTAACCCTTGCTTGATGCTCTCTTGCGTATTGACGACTTGAGCTCTTCTTGAGATGTAATGCTAAGGCGTTAGTACTCTTGAAGGTGAAGTGTATGCCTGATTAAGTTTGGGGTGCATGACACATACCTGCAAAGGAAGAAGGTGTAAGAACCTTTGTGAGCTTTTCGGTTTCGCGGCTTCTCTGCCGGAGGTGGTTAGCTCAATAGCTAACAGGAACTTGGTACTGTCTCTCCTTGCTGCAGAGACGCATGCCACCCGCACGGCTCACATTCACGCTTTCCACTCCCTTTGTCAGAGACCTCCCGAGTCCGCAGCTAATTATTGGCGGCATGCCATGCGCATCTACACACGCCTTGGGACTTCAGGAGGTACACAACTCTGAGGACTTTGCACCCTCATGATCGGAGTCCGCCTTGAGCACGTAGACAACTTCTTGGGGTACAGTGGTGCCGTGCTCGAGCCCTTCTCCACCTCTCTTCACCTTCTTCCTCGGGCGCATCAGCTCTTCCTCCAGGTGACTTCCACCCGCGAGGCAACCGTGGCCCATCAGGAGAGTTCCCTTGCTGCAGCAATCATCGCTTCGCCGCCAACGCCCCTCTTGTAGACCACTTCTCCATCCGCTGGCACACCCTCCTCTTCCCCTTCTACCCCGGCTACCCCGACTCAGATGTAGGGTATGGAAACCGCGGCATAGGGTAGGGGAAGAAGGGTAAGAAGAAGCAAAGTTCAGGCCATTAGTATTCGTAGCAGCAGTCATCGGGTGGTAGCAGTGGATGTACTGTCCACTGTTACAACTATGGAGGCACTCATCGTTACACCGAGTGCCAGCAGCCACTTGACTAGATACGGATTACCCATGGTCTTCAGGCTACACAAGCGCAGCGTGCTGCATCGAGTAGCACAGCCTCCGATCACGCGGCGACCACGACTACAACAGTTCTTGCTTCCTCACGGGCAAGCAGTGGCGACCCGGACCCGCATGACGGCACCATCGCCAAGCTCTGTCACCTTCTAGCACTTCACTTTTAGGGAGGTGCGAGTGTGTTGTCAAAGCCGAGTGATTCACAAAGTGTTTGTTTGTCTGGTCTCGTCGCTCGTGACTTGTGTGGGGGGGCACAGCTGGCATGTGATGACGATGGACTTGACAGTACCGATCGGATTCATGAGTCGTACCTCTGTGCCCATCGTCATTCCTCCTCACATGTTGCTCAGCACACATCCAGGGCCGAGTGTTCCATTGCACATTGTACAACGATGTCCTCTGGTCGTGATCCTTGTGGCACTTGAATCAACGATTCTGGTGCCACTCATCACACGACCTGTCGTCTTAGTGACTTCCTTTTTCCTGGTCCTGTTGCGTCTGTTTTCTCTGTTTGCATAGGCTCTGGTCAGTCCTTGCCGTTCCAGGGTGTTGGGGTTGTGTGCTTCAATGGTTCGTCTAGCCCCCTGTATCTTTCCAATGTGCTTTTTGTGCCTGACCTTGAGCTCAGCATGCTTTTTGTGTGTGCATGCACACTGATGGGACTCTCTGTGGAGTACACTACAGACTCTATGACTGTGATAGCTATGGTTGCTTGTACTGTTGTTCTTCGTGCTTATGTTGTGGATGATCTATATCGTGTCTCTTGGATTTCTCCTCCTTCTCGCTCCCCCTCCCCTCCTACTTGTGTGTTTGTCACTGGCGTTGACTGCTGAGCGCCAGTGATTGCTACATCATCTCCTATATCATGTGGGCTATGCCACTGTGTCGAAGCTCATTCGGACACAGCCCGCACTCAGTCTTGATGCGGCTTCTTTCAAGAAGCCACCCAAGACCAATTGTCAATTCCGCCCTCGGGGTAAGATACATCTTTGCACCTACCCTATCTCTTGTTCTCGCGCACTTCGCCCTCTCAAGTTGGTCCATTCGGACCTTCTTGGTCCGCTTCCTCTTGAGTCTTTGTCCGATTGGGGTCGATACGTCCTGAATCTGATTGATGACTTCACCGTGATGTGGTGGGTCTATAGCTTGCGCCAGAAGAGTGACACCGCACTCGCGATTCACCTCTGGCTAGTGATGGCTGAGTGATAGTACCACCACACGCTGCATACCTTCCGTTCGAATTGCGGCGGTGAGTTTATTGGCAGTTGGGAAAGTTTCTTTGTCAGGCATAGGTTTTTTTTCAGGTCTCCGCTTTTGCTACTCCTAAGGAGACGGTGTCTCTGAGCGCTAAAACCGCACCATGGAGGATGCGATTCGCGTTGTGCGGTCTGAGTGCGGTCTCCCGGAGTCCTTCCCTTTTGAAGGATTCGCCTACATGACGTGGGTGTGGAATCGCCTCCCATAGAGTCCCCTTCCGGACCACGTTACACCGCACGAGCTCTGGTTTGGCCACTGTGTTGACCTATGTCTCACTCGTGACTGAGATCCTTGGCTTCTATGTGGTATACCAAGGACTAGCAGGGGTCCAAAGTCTTACCATGGGGTCGCTTGTGTGCCTTTGTGGGCATCTCCCCGCGGTCAAAGGCTTGGTGTTTTTCGGACCCCGCCCATTGTCGCATCATTGAGTCGCGCAACATGCTCTTCTTTAAGTCTCTCACCTACTGTGATTTGACCTCAATCACGTTGCTATCTGTCATGTGCATTCCTACGTGTGAGGCTTCTTGACAGATGGGGGAGTCTGGGCCTGCAAGCACCTCTCGCCTGGCTGATGCGTCCATTCGAGCTCCCTGCACTTCTCAGTCTCTGGCTCTTGATGACCCAAAGAACATCACTATTGGCCCAAAGACCTCTTCTACCCATGTTTCCTTGCACCCCACAGGTACCCATGCGTATGTACCTGTGCCCACCTGTACTTCTGCCTCGACTCCTACTCCTATTATCACCCCTGGTCCTGTGTCTCCCACACACACATCTCCTCACAAGGCATCATCTACTCCTTTGCGTCAGCCCTCACCAATTGTGGTCGTGCCTGTCTCTAAGCCTGAACTGAGCCCCTCAAGCCCAGGTTACTCGCATGAGCCCAGCGGTTGTCTTCGACCATTGGTCTCTGGAGTCCAGCGAGTGTCTGGTCCCGCACCCATGCACTCCACTCGCAGCATCATGAGTGGTGATCCCAGCACAAAGGCCCTAAGCCTCAGTGAATGCACTAACCACACAAAGGTACATCCAGTGTGCCCTGTAGGGCACGATCTCATCACTCACGAGTTTCATATCGCTTGTGATGTTGTAACTGATCTTGTGGTCGTCAGTCCTAGCACTAAGGCGTGTGCACTTGCCACTCAGAGCTCTCCCTCTGTGGCGCCTGATCAGGGCACACTCAAGGAAGCTCTCTCATTAGAGGATGCAGACGCATGGCGTGCTGCCTGCAAGGATGAGCTTTGCACCATTCGAGAGCACGGAGTTAACGAGCTAGTCGACCTTCCAGCTGGGAGGAAGGCTATTGAGGTCAAGTTGGTCTTTTACAAGAAAGTGAAGTCGGATGGCTCACTGGAATGCCACAAGGCTTGCTTGGTCGTCAAGGGGTACTCTCAAACAAAGGGCATAGATTACACTGCCACCTTTGCCCTTGTTGGTCGCATGACCTCAGCTCACGCTCTGCACGGTATAGAGACAAAGCATGACTGGGAACTGCACCACATGGACGTGGACAATGCGTTCCTCCATGGCTCTCTAGATGTGGAGATTTACGTGGCTTAGCCACCAGGCTTTGAGAATGGTAACAAGGTCTGGCGCTTGTGCAAGTCCTTGTACGGTCTCAAGCAGTCTCTTTGGTGTTGGAACTAAGAAGTCACTGGCACTCTGACTCATGCGGGATATGTACAAAGCGAGGTAGATCCCTCTCTCTTTATCTGAAGGACACCAGAGCGATTCACCGCCATCCTCATCTATGTGGGAGACCTCCTTATCACGTCTCCTTCCATGGAGGCCGTGAAGGAGGCCAGGGTGATCCTTGAGACTGCCTATAGGATGAAGGATCTTGGTCTTGTAGTAGTATTTCTTGGCATGGAGATCGTGCAAGACCGCACACGTTGGGCACTTGGCCTGATATGAACATGTGGGAGAGCACTTCAGTGACCTCCTTGGCGCAGTGCCCACAGCCTCCAAACCTCTCACACCCGATGGACAGGATGCCCTAAAGGTGGATGATCCCACACAACTGGGGGAGATAGTGGATGTGACCTTTTACCTCCACCTCATTTGATCCCTGATGTTCCTGGCCTCTACCACACGCCCCGAAATCTCCTTCATTGTCAACCTCCTTGCATAGTTTTTGCAGTCTTCACGTGCCAAAGCCCTTCATGTGGCTGTGCGATTGGTGCGGTACGTGGTCTCCACACCGTTCCTCTGACTTTGCTTTTGCTGGCAGTGTTCGGTGGTTCTTGACGGCTACACCGACAATGACTTGGCGCAGAGTCTAGATGGACGCAGTCCCACTGGCTACGTGTTCTTGCTCGGTGGTACCGCTGTGTCTTGGCATAGCGGGAAGCAGGCATGCATGGCACGTAGCTCGTAGGAGGCAGAGTATGTTGCTCCGGGTACAAGGGCTGCTAAGGTAGTGTGGCTGCAACACCTGTTCCTTAAGCTCAGTCCATCAGTACATGCCATTGTGCTTTGCTACAACAACAAGAGTTCTCTTGCTTTGCGGATAACTCTGGTGCCTTTCACCCTCGCACAAAGCACATTGCGATTATGCATCACCTTCTGCGTGATTTGGTGGAGCCACACGTGATCTATGTCATATGGGTTGGCACTGGCATGCAGCCTACTGAGTTCTTGACGAAGGCACTAGCACTTGGGAAGTTTCTAGTGGCCATTTGTTTTTTTGGGCTTCGCTCTTTGCCACAGAGTGGTTGAGTGCAAGGTGTGTGCGTGTGTCTGAGTCGTGACCATTTCTGCACTCGTTGTTGTATTCACTTGAGTGCTACATGTGTATGGACATGCGTACCATCAGGTCATGGGGGATGTTATGATTTGTGTCGTTTCCTAGCAACTTAAACAGTTAACAATGACCACTCGGCCGTGTCCATGCCCGTGCAGATCCCCAGTACAGACCCAGGTGGTACCGGTGCGTCGTCTTGTGGTGGACTACCAGCTTGGAGTTGATCGACGACCGTCCTAGAGCTTTGGACGATGCCTGGGACCTCTTGCAATTTTTCTAAAACACATAGGAGTTTATCGCTGGATTGGCTGTTGGCCCAATTTGCATGTTCCTACATTGTGTGCCCATAGTTTGATGCCGGATGCATGCATGTGACCAGTCGTAGTGTCAGGCTTGTGATTCGACACATTTAGGTTGAAACGGCATTACAATCTGACATGTCTACGCAGAGTTACGGCCAAAACATTGGTTTTGGGCCGATTTTAGGACATACCTTGTGCTGTCGCATGCGACACCCGCCGTGTGCCACAGCAGGTACTTATGCCATGGACCTGTCATTTGTCATTTCTCCCTACAAATGCTATCGAAACATTCCGACACTTTGCCGTGTGTCCCCTAGCCAGACCCTTGCCGTTGTGTGTATGACTTGTGATTGTCGTCACCGTTTGACCAGGTACTGACGCCTAGTCAGCGGCTGTGTCGCTAGGAAGCTTCCACGCATCTTCGCACTTATCGCATCCGATGCGGCTCCACACATTTTGGTCAACAATGGAACCAACGACCCCGACCATGCTTTATTCATAACTTGACACTTGTATATCTATTTTTCATCATTTAGGACACTTTCATTAAATTACACTTGTTGTTAACTGTGAATTGCTTTAGTGTTCCATATTCTAAAATGTGCATCTACCTTGTACCTTCTCTCTATTTACTATCTACGCTTTGGCTTAGAGAACCTGACCTTTGCTTATTCTCCCATGTGTTAGTTTCTCCCCCAACCATTTTCTTTCTCCAGAGCTTGCTTCAATGGAGTGGTTGCCTCCCTTTGTAAGTAGGTTACAAACGAGGGCTAGAAAAGATGCACAAAGGTTGGTTCAGGTCTTACCCTTTCTTTTGCTCTCTGTCATTTGTGCATTGTATTTTAATGCCGTGAATCAAACCTTCAAAAAATTAGCACAGTCCGACTTACTCTCATTGGCACATGGAACTGCGATTCTTGCATTGAGCTGTTACAACTCTTGATAGTGACGCAGGAGGTACAAGGGCTCGTTGGGATCGCAATTACGCTGCCGCTCGCGACTGCAGACAGGAAGTGTTTCTCTCAATGATAAACAACATATTCGCCGATGTCGTGTTCAATCATGGTTGGAGGTCATGTCAGAACCCGTTTTAAACCAAGAACGACATAAACTTGTCTGCGACAGAACTGTTAAAACAACCAATTCACTTTCTTCTCCCCAGTGATGGAAAAGGCATTGGAAAGGAAGAGTCCTCGGTTGGGTTGCATCCAATGGATTGCTTTGAATGGGCCATGAAGGACAACAAGGACTCCGTGCAAGCCACACCGTGCATATCATTACATCAACAAAGAGGAAATTCCTAAAGAACTCGGCTAATCACAAATAAAAGCATGTGTTTCTATCTTCCTCAAATCAAGAACACCAATAGACTTGCTATCAGAAACAATAGAGGTCCACCCTGTGTTTCCAACCTGTAGTTATCAAGAACATGAATCCTCTACTCATGGGTTAACCCCTTTTAAATCATGATTGCAGTTCCACCCCATGAATCATGAAAATTCTTATGTGATTCTACACTCGAAAGTGGAACAAACACACACTTGGAGTATTCTCAAGGACGTAACCACCCGTTTGCACTTGTGCATGTTCCTCCATCGTTATTTTTGCATAGGCTAAAACAATAAATTCATTTGCCCTATTTGTATTTTCAACCGTACAAACATTTCTTGTGTATTTGTTTTGAAAATCATGGTAATCATGAGTGGTTAGGGAAAATGTTGATGCTTCATGATGTAAAAATTAGTTAGCGTAGACCATTGTCAGTGAAAGTATCCATGAAATCAAAGGATGCACAATAACTCTACAAGAGCAATGAATATAACGAGTTTGTTACGTGAAATGCTAAGGAGACACTATCGACACAAAAAATCACGTGACCTTGTACCTAAAGTAAATGCAAATTAGTTTCTTATATATCTTACATAAACAAAGAATATGTTTATAAGATGGAGTTCATCATTACGTACTTCAGAATGGCAGTGCTTATTGTCATGCATTTTTGAAATGTCAGGCATAAAAGATGGGATAGTTATATGTGGTGCCTTGCAACCTCACGTATAGAAAGAATAAATTGTTTTTTAGAAAGGAATGAATCTATTTTTCCTCTTGAGTCATCACAATCTTTCAAGTGGTGCACAAACATTCCATTTTGAAAAAGTGCGATAAGGCAAGGTAAGAGACATGAGAAAAACAGAATTAATGTGTCGCATTAGGGATAGTTTTAAACACACCACAAGCTCCCCATCTTCTAAGGACTATGTCATTCCCATATCACCACCAAATTTACTCAAAATCCTATTATAATTGGGGATGAAGATCGCATTACCATGTATAAACTAATGATTTTACTCAATGCAGCCATAAACACCCACTATAGCAGATAACAAGTTCTAGCTTTGAGATTTTATATTCAATCTTAGGACAATTCCATTCACCACCAATTATGTTGTCACTTTATAACGAACCCTTGTTGTAGTGTGCTTCACACCATGAGAACATGTTGCTATTTGAGTTGGAAAATGCACGCGTCATTTACCACATGGAAGTTTGAATCTTCTTAATCTTTTGACGAACCCTAATTTCAACATCAACTACAAACTACGTACCCAAACTGATTCCATCTCCTTATTCCCGCCTCCCAACTTCTGAATTTTGTTGAATCCACTTTGAGAAATACTTAATGCATTACAGAATTTTTTTCCATCACCACAATGTTGTACTGTGGATTACCATTATTAGAAAAACCATCTTACATCTACTTCTTACAAAATATGCGTGATTTTTGGGACACGAACATTGTAAAACTTTCTTCATGTATTTTGAGATGCTTCATTTGGCCTAAAACAAAACCAACAACATTATGTCCTTCCCTGCCTAATTTTGAAAACACAACATTTCCTCTCTATTCTTCACAGTTCTCTGGGAGAAAAAAATTGTGTGTACCCTTCCTATTCACATGTTGTTGTTTCCCCTCCATCCTTTCTTATCCAACCTTGTTTCTAAAATAATTATCCTTTTGCATGATTTCATTGATCGTATATAAATCTAATTTTTCGTGGTCACTTAGGAACACAATGATCAAGTAAATCAACAGACATATAATGATCCCTACATCATCATCTAGGAACACCCCCCTGATCCAACATCTTCTCCCTAACTTTGAACGCTCTTGAAGCCTTATTATATCCCCACAAATAATGTGAATTCAAGTAATATATAGACCATGTAGACTTGAAAAACGAATTATACTACAAAACCCCTTCGGGCTTGTACATTGTCTCCTACAAACTTGCGTCCAACATGCCATATTGCACCTAAAAACGTGGAATACAAAACTCATTTTGGTCTTTGTGTACAAATTATTCATTATTTCTTGCACGCATATTGATTACAATGTTGGAAATCTTGTACTTTCAATCTTCTCAACCTTAGTCAAAAACTATTACTAATGGTTGTGATAATACTTTCAAACAAGATAAATTGTATTGCATTAAAAACACGAACCACACAAAAAGAATTATTGTAGCAGCTTTCTATACTCCAATAATTGATGTTCATTCTTGAGAACTCTTGCCTTAACACACTTACCAATGATGCACTCAGATAATCCAAATCATAATACCTATCCCTGGACATAACGAATGAATTTGTTCTCATTTGGCAAAGAAAGTTTACCCAATACATTGGAAATTACCATACTACCCTTCACCTCAGGACAATTTTACCCCTCACAACCCTGGTCCTTAGTAAACTTCTGCACCTATCCTTACCTCAACATCCTCTTAGGCAAGCCTTACCCACTTTTCTTCCTTAACATGTCGTCCATGTAGCAACCAATCAAACAACTCCAAGCCAACTTACCACAAATAGTAGGAGCCACATTCTTTCAAAGGAGTATAATATATACCACTGTTCATTGTACATAACCCAACAACCAACTTCAAATCACGTGTGAAAAGTGTAGCTCACCTCTCGCAAATATGCACTGTATGCAAACTTCATCCCCCACTACCTTTCCTCCCTTCATCCAACTATTCACACTCATAAAAAAAGGCTCACATGTGAACAAATTGCCACAATACATTAAACAAAACAGTGGATTTAAGGACGTGTTCACTCCACTTGACAGATTTTTATTCCCACATCTACTATTTGAAGAAGGTAAGAATACGTGTGAATCCTTTATTCCAAAGAGAAATCCTTTTTCTTGAAAATATTTAATGGCATATCCGATTAGCACAAAATCATCAATAAGATTTTTTGCTTAAAACTGAACAATCTTCCATATGTTGACGACATTAGTAGATGATTGAAACATGTATATGTTGAGAAACATGATTTTCACGGACGAGGTTCAACTTGAATCCTCTTCTAGACATTCTAAAATCCTTTGGAAAAATTGACCAAGTTACTTAGTTCACATGTTCACAAGTAAGAGGTTACTTGTCATTGGTCATCTCTCACTTGGCTAATGACCCTTGAACTTCCATTTAACATTCAACCTTTAGTGGCCCTTTAGTTGCTGGTGACCCTTCAACTTCTCTGATGCTTTATTTTCTAAGGACACTTCACCTTCAAAGTGATTGTACAAGAGGCCTTGGTGATCATATAACAACCGTGGTAATTTCGCAACTCCCTCGATAAGAGCACCTGAGAATCTCTTCTACACCTACTTAAGGGTGGCCATTTCACTTTGTCAGCCATGCTTTTAATCTCTCAACGCAGGCAGTATACCATCAGGGACTCCTAGATTTTACTCCTAGACTCATCCATCCTGTTGTTGAATTGTTTCCACTAGTACTTCGACTTTGTACAATGTATGGAACATATCATCACCGAGGTTCATGAGTGAAAAGGCATCCATGACAGTTTCCTTATGGTTGAGCTAAATTGAAGAACCCTCTCCAGCATTTGGTGTGCGACTAAAATTGTACAACTATAACACCTACTACAACTACGACTTTGGTTTCTAAACTTGGTAGAAGAGCCGTTTTTGTGCATTTGCATCTTTGTACATATCCACATGTAACGCATGTATCCTTGACATTTTCAAATGCATTAACTTATTATGTGTGTTGAAACTTGTGCCAGAGTGTGCTTTCACCCACAAATGTTCCACTTTTCTTCCCATTTTATCACAATAGAGTGATGACTAGTGACAAAAATAACAATAGACAAAATAAATGCAATTTGTATGGATGAGGTAGAGGATTTACAACATGTACAACAAGCGTTCATGCAAGGAATGTAACATGGTCAAGAGGAGCAACATGTACAATTATTTACAATTGTCTTTTGGTGTGTTGAGCAAATGGAACTATTCTTCTTAGATTTTGAGGCTTCAACCACCAAACGTCATGATGAATTCAAGCGTCAAATGCAAGAAGTAGAAATGCATAGGAAGAAAGATATTTTATGACATTAACGAGCTGATGAGAATGAAATTCCAACAATGCAACAAAAACACACACACTATGGTATCTTAGCTATACCAAGAAGCTCATAACAACATTAATATCTTTATGGAATAATGAGCAGAAGAAAAATCTCCAAAAAAACCCAATGCAACTTCAGGAGCTCGTCTTGTAATAGCCCACCATTTTACAGTCGAGCCTACAACAGTCAACTTGTTTCGCACTTGCAAGAGGAATATTCCCCTTGCTATCGATTCCCTACTCTCTTGACCTGGTTAGCATGCTTTCCATCTCAAATACCCTATGATAAAAAAACACGAGCACTGAGAAGTTTATTGTTTATGAATCATCCTACTTGGATTTTCATTTTGATATGGCAATCCATCCACACAAACTATAACTGTCTTTTAATGGCCCGCGGAGTCCTACCTTATGGAGCCAACCAAAATTCATGGAACATCTCAACTAGTATAGCTTCATCACATACTCCGTTGTCATCAAGAGTGTAGTATAATTCATCAATAAAGCCCTTTCCATGTACTAAGGTATAGTGGAATTGGCTAACTCTACATGGAAATATCTCAAGCAGCAATACCTGCCCAATGAATCCACCCAGAAATCTTATATCCACCAAAACCTCTTCCACATTCACATTAGCTAGTTCAACAGAAACATCAATCTCCACATCAAAAGAGTAAAGGAAATTTGTGACAAGCTCTCTATTGTTGATTTACCTCTTCCAAAGGTCGTGTTAATTTCCTACATCATTAATGGACTTGGTGATAAATTGAGATAAATGAAGAGTAGTATTCATTACACTCGGGTTGACCTCCTTAGTAAGAAAATCACTTGCACAATTGTGCTTCAACAATAATGAGATAAGCAAGTTGAAGAGCACCATGAGCAAGCACTTGTTAGTTTTGCGTGTCATGGCTCAAAGATTTTCTCCAAAGTAAATGACAACTCATACTCAGCCTACAACTTGTCACCCAGAGCATGAAACCAAGCTAGAATGTCTTTGTCAACTCTTAAGCATATATCACTGAATAGTGTCTACGTTAACTCAGCTCCCTCAAAATATAGGCAACATGCTACTTTTACATGAAAATGCTACAATAGAAAGGGGTACATTGAGATGGGGTTCTACATGTAATAGCGACATCAAGAAGAAAGAGACGATGCCAAAATTTCAAGGCCAATGCAACCATAACAAGGCAGATCAACGTGGCAGAAAGGAGCTTTCAAATCTTAAGTAAGGAGGAACAACAAGATGAAAACGATGTGGAGGAAGAGTATGCCAACCATGCAAAGGTGAAATTGGATAATGTGGGAAAGAACCCATTCTTTATTCTTTACGTCAACCTTGAATTCTAATAGAAGAGCAGATGACACAACATCCAAATGTCTTCTACTTGAATAGGGGCACCAACAAACATACAACTCATGTTCCGTACTATGTGCACAACCTAAGACCTTGCCCTAGAATCTTTATGGTCATGGTTGAAAACATGGCATAGCTACCGATCAATGACATCATATAACTAAAGGCTCACGCTCACAATTGCATCGATGTCATTGTAATCAATTTCTTATGTCATTGGAATTTGAGCAAACCTCATTGTCATGGGAAAGCTGATGATGAAAAGACTCTGTTTCACCACAAAATACATGGAGTTATTTGTGAGCATAACCACAAGAGATTTAATCCCAATATGAGAACTACTAAGAAATGGCGTGATCAAAATCTAACTTTGCCCTCATTGTGTGCATGAGCAATTCATAGCAGTTGTCAACCTCTCTTTGGAAAGGTTAAGAACATGAGAACGTTAAAATCTTATAAAGTTTGCTTCAACTCAAAGTTGGCACATCAATCCTTCCCTCTGGTAGCAAAAAACAACATCTAGAAAAAACTACAGTCCGTCCAGATGCAAATTTGTGGAACATTTCATGATTCTACCTTATGAAACGAGTCTTTTGTGGTTTCTTTTCTGACGTTTCAAGGTATGTTTTCACATATCCATTTGTGAGATGTGGATAACTCCCTTACCTTCTGTTGTTGATTCCCATAAATTGAACAAGAAATTATGAAAAAGGTGCAGATTCTACATTGAGACAATGATTGTAACGTTACCGAAAAGGAATTTGTTGGTTTTTTTAAGGAGCATGGAATCAATCAACAAAATTAAACACCTCTCAACCCATAGAATAATGGAGTGGTTTAGAATGGCGTAAATGCTACAATCGGACTCAAAGTGTATTGACTCCTTGCAAGCATCACACAACAAGAAGAATGATGCCAGTTCTCTTTGAACATTTGGCTGATGGCATTCTATCATGTTTAGAAAGAACGACGGCATAAATTGGACATCAAAGCTACCTAGGGATTCTACATTGGCCAGAGTGACAAGTTAAGGCTTTGGCTTCCTATGAAATCTCAACGTGTTTCTCCACTTGCAGCTATGATGCTGTCTTCTACTACAATCTCATGTAGTCAAAGGCATGAACACAAAATACAACAGATTACTGCAATGACATTTACTAGTAGAGATGGAGAAGGAGGAACACACTAAAGAAAGGGTGGAACACATGCATGATGAGGTGGTGAAGGCGGTAGAATCCATTGTAATAAATATTGGTAGTCATAACATTGCAATCAATATAGAAGTTGATCATTGAAACCAATGACATATGACTCCTTTGGTTGACAAGATCAATGATGGGAGGAATAAAGTGGGGTCAAGGAGAGATCCATCAACCATACAAATACGGAATCAGGTAATGCAAAATCTTATAAGAATAACATCTAAAAGATATAGACATAAGTGCATGAACAACAACTCTCCCGTCATTCACCATCCATCGAGAAGAACACATGACTTATGTGTGATTCCACAAAAACATGCTCACCTTCCTCATGATGGTAAGAGATCTACCCAAAAAACATTCTAACATCGAGGAAGCGCTTTCATGGCCCCATGCAGAAAGTCAGAGATAGGCCCTTGATGTAGAAGACAAGAGTCTTATCATCTAAAGAACTTGAGAGCTTGTTTATATTACTACAGGACAATTAACAAATGGGTTCAAAGGTGCATTCAAAGGGCTGCCTTACCTAATTCATGGCTTGCATTGTTGCCAAAGGCTTCACCTTGATCCTTGGAAAGGAATTCTCCAAAACCTATGCTCCATTGAGTTGTCTTAAAATAGATCAAGTGGTGTTCTCCCTTGTAGTAGTAGATGATCGGGAGGTACTACAAATTGACGACAACAATGTGTTTCTCAACGAGGAGATGAACATGAAAATTTCCATGAAACAAATCTAAGGATACATGGATGGCACTATGTGCTTCTTTATGCTCATGAAAAGCATTTTTATGTTGAACCAATTTCCTCTTGTCTGGTACCCAAATCAAATCAACGACTTTGACAACTTCTACTTTAGTGCCACATCCTTTGATGATGGTCTCTTTGTAAATTAAAACGCTAAAACAATTTCAACCAATTGCAATTTCCTCACACATGTTGATGATGTTCTCATCACCAATCATAACAAAGACCTCTCAAGAGCAGCAACAATGGTGATGGAAACTACACTCAACATTTAAGAAATGCATGACATCAGTTTCTACTATTGCATGAACCTTGATTGGGATTTTGAAGCAATATTCAAGAGCCTTATAGAGCAAAAGTACATCAAGAAAAGAACAAACACTTTAACATCTTTGAATACTTGTGTGAAACGCCAATATCACTACAAGCGTTTCCATGATAAGAATGTGACAAAGGCTCCTTTTGTGATACAACTTACCTTTTGCACGTCAAATATCTCATGCGTGCAACTATTTATACGTGTTGCAACAGTCTATTTGGGGTTTGACGCCTTGCCTCTTACAACAAGACTCAGCCTCCATGAGCGTGTAAGGAGTTGACTTGCACCTTACCATACTTCAAAGAAAAATCAAATCTATAAAGCATTGACACCTCTCTCAATATGAAAAGCTACACTGATTCTGACTTTGGTGTATAGCCTCATGACTAATGCTCCATAAATAGCCACACGTGCCTACTGCAAGGCGCAACATTCTTTAGGTGGAGTCGAAACCAAGCCCATGTTCCACTCAACAGCACCCAAGTAGAATATGTTTCAACTACCAAAGAAAATGAAGAGGTTTCCTATGTACAAAAGCTTCTCAAAGTGGTTGGGTCTCCTAAAAAAGCTCCTACAATTTTGTTTGTAGATAACTAGTAAACCGTCAAACCTTTCCAACCTTACAAAATTCAATGCCACTTTTTTTTGTTCAATGAGCACCAATGGTAATTTGGTTTGATCTAAGGTCCTTGATTGGATAGTGACAGTTGTTTTTGTTTATGGAGGAAGGGAAGTCCTGTACCTCCTCACCAACAGTGTCAACCAAGACAAACATGCTTTGTATACCCAAGGAAGTGGATTTCATGTGGATGCACCACACACCTCCCCCACGATGTTCATGTGTAAAAAAGATCCAAACATATCGCAGTGGGAATTTTAAATTCATGTTAAGGTTGTAAGCAGATGCAAATTGCCTCTTACATTCTTAACACCTCCAATCTAGGGTAGACATGAAGCTTCTTTGTAAACATTATGCTAGAAGAATCACCAGTGAACATTGGGTGCCACATCGTCAAAGGGTTCATGATCTAAGAAATAGGATCTCTTAGCTTAAAGGGGCTATTTTGAGAGAGGAAACACGAGTGAAAAACCATCATACACATGGAAAGGAGTGAATAATCTCAACTCAAACTCCTCATACTTGTAGAATCTGAATAAGAGTTTGTAAAGACCTTGTCCTGGAGGTTATCAGTTACTTCGAAATTCTTCATACCATTCTTTGCATAAAAAGGCCACTTTGGACAGTTTCACAACAACCTAATGATGGTTTTTCTTTACATGTACCAAGAAAGGCGTTGTTGATAACTAAGCCTAGCAAGGAGTTCGAAAAAGTACTCAAACTCGTAACTGATGTGGTTGTGGTTTCAAGTATCGGTGGGGCACCTTGCATGCTCTGGTTTTGCGAAAGCACAAGCAATCCAACAGACATGTCTTTCTGATCATTACTCCTCAAGCCAATGGTTGATGATCGTGGTCTTCCATTCGGTGGGGATTAGCCCCTGAAGAGAGGACCGGTCGCCTGAACACACCTTAAAGCAATTGTTGCATCCTTTTGCATACCTTCTGTGTGCACCACGAATTCAACAATATTCCCACAAACTTTGAATCTCTTAGTGTTTGTGGACTCTCTGGGGCAAGAAGGGGGATGACATGGTTATGAAAACTCCCCCTCTTGCTCTATAAATATAGGCCAACAAGGTGGGGGAAAATTGTTGCGAGAGGAAAATCCCCAAAACAATCCCATTATCATGATTGAAAGTTTGTGTATCGCAATCATATTTCCTATTCATTAACATTCTTAGCAACTCTGACATAGCGAAGCAACAAAGTTAATATTCTAGATGATCCGTACATCCCTGTCACCATAGTAGTCAAAGGCTCTTCTGAAATGGAAGGCCTTTCATTGTTCTTGATAAAGATATTCTGGAGTGGATCTTGTTCTAATTCTACTAAACAATCATCTACACATGCTGAATTTTGCCTTCCATCTCCACCAAACATCACAAAATCACTACCTTCACCCCTCCAAAGTTTTTTCATGGAATTATTTAACCTATAATATGATTAACCATCTAAAACTATGAGGCAGCATGAAGAAACATGAGTTTGAGCTGTTGGGTTCTATTTTAATCCCCCTTTGACACATTAAAATTCTTTGGAAATTTGCTCCAAGTCACTTGGTTTACATCTTCACGAGGAAGAGGTTACTCGTCATTGGCCACCTCTAAGTTGGTCACTAGCCCTTCAACTACCATTACATCATCAACCTTTAGTGACCCATTACCTGCTAGTGACCCTTCAACTTCTATATCCATATGTTTTGTGTTCTTTTACCTTCAAGGGTACACGACAAGTTCCAAGTGTCCCTTTTGCTGGCTTGGGTGGTTATGTAACTAACCAAGTAGTTGTGTAACTCTTACAACTCCTTGGATAGGAGGATCTGAGAATGTCCACTAGACATACTTAAGGGTGTCCATCTCATTGAGGATTTAATGTCTTGTGTTGTTCAACACAACCGGGATACTATCAAGTACTCCTAAATCTCACTTAAAGACACATCCATCAAGGTATCCAAGTGGTGTCTCTTGCATGTGGACTTTATACAACGTATACAGTAAGTAATCACTTTGGTTCCTTTGTGAGAAGGCATTTAGCGTGGTCGCCTTGTGGTTTAGCTACATCCAAGCTATATCTCCAAAACATGGTGAACTACTCAACTTGTTGAGCTACTACACTTACTACTACAATAAGTTTGGTTTCTAGGCGTAAAGTTAGAGATTAACATGTGCATTGAGATCTCTGTATGCTTCCACTTGTGATGTGTCTGTCCTTTACATGTTTACATGTTTTGAATTATAGTGTGTGCTCAACCAAGTGTCAAAGTGTACTTGCACCATTGATCATTCTTGTTTTCTTCTTACGAACAAAGTCATTTCTATGTCATCACGTTAATCAACATGAGAAATTATGCAATGTAAAGATTGTTCCCTGCTAAGGGATTCATCACACTTTTCAAGCTACATAAACTCAAAAACCCAAGTCCGAACAAACTTAAACATATAAAACATTTATTGTGTGGTAAATGTTTAACTTTTCAATTGAGGTACACCTATTGAGGGAAAAATCCTTATTACCACTTGAATGACTTTAGGAGAAAACGTTTTGACCAAATGAACACCATTTTATCACAAATGGACGTACTAAAAAGAACCACACTATTCAAATATTGACTTTGAAACACTCAATGACGTTTTAGAACATCTTTATTGAAATCTTGTGAATTATTTTGACAAGGATGTTTTTCACCACTCACAACTCATGCATTATGATGGTTTATTTCATGGGAAAAAATCACTACATGGATTTGGTAAACCATGTTATTGGCCTTCAAACAAATAAACTTAACTTATTATGTTTTTTAAGGTAAGAAACGAGTAGTGTTTATCACGATGGTTTGACAAGAGAGAAAATCATCACTGGTATTTCTGTTATTGTAAAGAAGCTTTCTGTTTTCTTTCTGTCCAGAACTTTATTCTACACCACCATTTTATCTTATAGAGATCCTCTTTCATACCTTCCCCACGTGCACATTAACATATTGCAATCCGTGATAAAAACATATCAAGACACTGAATTCCGTTGCCTAAATGTATTTAAAATGGGTTTTGATCAAAATTTCTTGCATAATAGTATTATGTTTTCAATGTTTTTTTGAAATATTTCTTCTTTTGTCTTGTTTTTGAAAAAGATGTATGGACTTAGCGCCTTCTGCTTCTTTAAAAGGGGATCACATTGATTTCAAGAATTATTCCCCATTTCCACTACTCATCTTGAGGCATAAATTTATTGTTAAGATATTTGCATCACAAGAAAATTAGGCTATAAAACAAAAAACATATCCATGGAAACACATGATTAATCTATGGTCAGATAGTCAAAGACATTGTATGATTCATTTTTTACCTCTAATGTTGGTCTCAACCGTGTAAAACAGTCAGGGCCTATGTAGGAGACGATTATGAGAAAGCTTTGGGCTCGTTGCAAAGACCTTATCTCTATGATGCATTTACAATGAAGGGATTCATTACAATATGTATTTTTTTGAAAACATCCATGATATGAAACAAACCTACCGACTGTACATTGAAATGACGTGACGAAGCTACAAAACCTACATAAATGGGTTTTTAATGGATTTTGATCACTTTAAATCTCTTTACGAACGAGCTGGAAGCATTCATAATAATACTTTTCAGTATAAAAACACCAGAATTTCTTATTAAGTTTCATATTCCTGAGTTAACCCTTTCATGGAAGAAGTTTTGGAAGCTTCCTCATAACTATGGATGAGTGCTTGAGAAGACCATGGTTTTTTTCTGAAATGCATGAAGAACTTACTTTTCTAGGTTTTCTTGGATATAACATTGCTACAAAACAAGATTTGTCATTTGTCAACCTCGTCATTTTGAAGTACACACATTATTTGCATTGAATTGTCATTTGTGGTGACCATACCCATGATGTCCTTTGCTTTTACTAGAAGCGCATCAAACACAACATTATTTAAGTAATGACCACAAAAAACATCAGAGATGATCTCCGCAAGATGACCAAAAATGTTTTTCAAATTGATGGTGACAAATACATCCCTCAGATAAGTTTATTCAATGTTGATGGCTCGAAATGTAGAATTCTCATACATGCATAGAAAAGTCACGGTGGGCAAAAATCTCATCTTTGACTGAGATTGATATTTTGAAACAACATGATCAACGTTCATGATAGACTTGCGAGAAATGAGGACACATCTTGTGCACTTGTAAGAAATGGTAAAAGACAATAGAAATGGGGGAGGGGGTGGGCAAGTCGGTGAGATGAAAATGGGATTGGGGAAGTAACAGAGAGGAGCAGATAGCAAAGCTCCTTTTTGTTTGAAGCATTCATGATGCCGATCACCCATCTGAGTGGCTCACAATGCCACGACAAGAGTTCTTCAGATTGCAAAGCTTAACAATAGATATAAGAATGACAAAGAATATGTTTTAAGATTAGAAGGATTGATTTGTCCTAAAATCCTCCTTTGCTTTGATTTGGCCCATCTAAACAAGAAACGATGCGTTAAATGAAACACATCATAAAAAAATATCTGGCTCAATAGAATATGGGTTTTTCCATGGAGAACGTACACATGAATCCACTTACTAATGGAGGGCCACAAATGATGTAGTTTAATTTTTTAATCAAAACCTAGCTTTCACACATTGTGTCGGAATGTTTATCCCATCGGGTTGCATGGAAGACTATTGTTTGCGTGGAGTAGATTTAATGTGAATGGAAAGGTCTACATCCATGACACGAACATTATAACAAATACAAACCTCATGGCATAACCCAAGTTTAAATGTCAGAAGATGTTTCATACCTTCAATTTTTGTGTATTAGAAGCATTTGGAAAACTATATGGACTTCGTCTACTTATGGTTTAGATCATGATACATCACATTTGGGTTTGACCATAACAAATATTTCTTGATTATGTTATTTGAATCATTAATATAATTGTTATAGAAGAACATTTATACACAACTGTAACCCCACTTAAGGAGTCTTTAATGAAAGAGCCAAAATTGAAAACGTAAAGAAAACCTGCTGTTTGGTTTTTTTGTATAACATGTGAAATGATCAAGAAACCTTTCAACCATGGTTTTTATTGCCTACAACTAATTACTGCCAAATATATTTTGCTGTTTCAGTTGTCGTAGGTTGTAGTATTAGTTAGACGGCCATTAAATCACACCTCACTGTTATTGAAGTTGGAAACAAGCTGTTGTTGATTTAGGGTATGAGTTGGATGATACTTGTTGAAATAGAAAGTTCTTTATGCATTTCACAATTGACATGATTATACCATGATGGCACATTCACGATTAACAACCAAAAGTTGTGTACCCATATCATAATCCTCTAGGAGAAAGGATAACTCTTATACAACAGTTGAATAAATGGGTGAAGAAGTGATTACCTCCCGTGAAGCACCCACATCCAATAGTTGAGAAACAATCCCATAAAAAACATGAGAAGAAGAATTTCCAAGGGCCGTTTTTTAGTGTTGGAATGTGGAAGAACATGTATATTTCTTCATTGTATTTTTCATAGAGTTTGCCCAATTTTTTGTGTGTTCTGAGAGATGATTAAGCACGCCTTTTGCAAGTATGAACCACTCTCACAAGCAATGCCCAACCTCCTTCAAGGCTTCTTCTACATATGTGGCATCCAAGTATCTCACCCCTTCATGTTTGAATGCAGTTAACTTCATTTTGGAGTTTGGCAACTCCTCCAAGCCAAAACGTTTGTACAAATTTGGTTATATTATTGCATGATATTTCTAGTTGAAAAACAAGGTTTTGTAGCCTTATGCCTTCTTAGTGTCCCAGTTTCTCCTAAACTTCATGAAAATCTATATGATTTCTTTGCTTCACTGTATTGATCACGGTGACCTGCAGAGATGAAACAAAAACTGAGCACAAACGAATATAAAGCACCACATATGTAGAATGGAATAATATTTTTGGTGAGTAGTGAAGAACTAACCTTCCAACCAGTAGGGATGGGTTTTTCAAAGGACTAGGTGAAAGCAACCTCTAACATGACTTTCCACATGTTTACGACATTTGAGATACATACCCTTCAAGTTGGAGGTGCTGTGAGAGGCTTTTCAACCGGATGGCACATAAGTTGGTAAGGCTTAGGTCATTACGGGTACCACGATGACATTGTTCCCACTAAAAGGGGCCATTTGGCATGCTGTCATTCATGAAGTTACTCAACTAGGTATGAAGAATCCGTTCAACCATAAAATTATGCGAACAGGAAAGTTGACGTGTCCTTTCATATCATACGGGTCGCACGACTCCATTAACGATGGTTTCCTCGTCAACCACTCTGTTGCTTGCAACGTTTTTATGTTTATATGTTTTTCTTGATGCCATTCCATTTGTCATCTTTGTTTGTCATTCGATTCTTCGTGCAATGCTTTTCTATCTATGTGGTATTGAAAGCCACTCAAACCTTGGTGTAATCTGCTTACTATACATCGTTTACGACAAGAAATGATTAAGAAATGTTATGTACTTTGCTCAAGAAATCTTGTCGTGTAGATCCTACATGCAATGAAACATTTGCACGTATCATGAGTGCTTAGAGAACAACTAGATGAAACCAATGTGACGGGATGTTTGAGTCACTGTGTGCACAGCCTTTTCCAAACAGTCTTGCAAATCGGTGATTGTTCAGTTGTGTGGATTCCTCACCTAGTCTTTTGATTGTGGCATGCCAAGCTTGTGTTGATAGTGTCAAGTCAAAGGGTGAACTCTGAGGCTGTGTTTATTGTCTCCAAAAAAAGAATAGGACTAGAAATGAACGCGGACGCAAGAATGTCGATGCCATCAATTGAAGAATTAAAATCGGGCATGTTTGATGCAGTTTGCGATGTACGAGTGTGGTAGCTGGATGAAGTTAGTTTAGTACCACTTAGTGGTGAGTTGAGTTTGTTGTCCAAGAGTGGCCTATTGCCTAGATCTCTTGCTGGTTATTTTATATGGAGTGAGGTATCCTACCAGCGTGCGAGCTGACATGGTCATTCACGAGCTTGCTCAAGCGCTCAAGAAACTTTCAAAACTTAGCGACAACCTTTGCTCATTTCTGTATTGTTTAAGCGGTCATTGGATGCTTCATCTTTCATTTACGTCAAAGCGGACTTGAGTATTTCACTGATTTTTCTCAGTTTGATAAAAACATTTGACGTTGAAGCGAGAAATACTTCGATGAAATTCAACCATGTGGAAAAATGTTGTATAAAGCATGTTCTAAGTAATTGAAAGGCGTACGACCCAACAGGTGAATCTTGTGAAATGTTGAATTTGAACTTGGGAATGCAAACATTTGAACCGATGCGCACAAGGACTTGGAGCGCTACATCGAGTCGCGTAACTCACGTGGGCTGTGTCATTGTGCATGGTTGCAATGCACAAAGGAAGAGTTGCACACTTGCCAATGCACCACTCCTTAAATCTCAATGCCTGCACCTTGCACGTTCATTGATGGTTGTTCCCTCAAACTCTGCGTTGGTTGGTTGCTATGGCAGCATGCCCTTGTTGTCCACATCCTTCTCTGGTGGTCAGGCAAGTGCCATGGACAACATCCCTTTCAACCATCTTTGTCGTCGTTCCATGATCGGTCAAGCTAACCTTACGCAACAGCCGCAAGGGGGCCAGTATAAGGTTGTCGCGAGGACCACACCAATAGTTGTCAGTGCTCCAAGCTTGCTCGTGCCAATAATCATTGATACGCCATGCATTCCCGCACCATCATTAATGGGAGGTGAAGTTTCGTCCGACCGTGGCTCCATTGGTGGCCTCTAAAAGGATTTCTGGACACCGAATCGTGACGTCTAGCTCGTCCGCATCGCCAATCGCTACGTCAGCAAATACTGTGGCACAAGTGGTTGGATGACAAAGCTACATGAAAGGATCATGCAACGCCTCTCAATGAACTTCGGCATGGCCGAAGATTTAAGTCGTGTCCAGGTTCGCTCTCGTCTTGCTAACATAGCTCCTCATTTAAAACTAGTTTCTGGATTGGTTGGCCTAAGTGGCATTGGTTTTGACCGTAGATCGTGACACTTAGAGCTTACACTTAAGAAGTGGGATGAGGTGCGGAACCTCAACCTTGAGCAGGCAAAGCTTGGGGGTAAGAGCTTGCCTTGGTTTGATGAGGCAACTAAGCTGTTCACGCGTGAAAAAGCTTGCGGCAAGCTCGTCCTCAGTAGTGAGGACTGTATGCCCATGGTTTTTGGGGAGGCGGAATTGGCTGATGACGTTCGTCCGTAGAAGCCAAAGGCGGTACGTGAACACTAGGGGAAAGCCCACAGGTGCATTGCCACATAAGCCATCGAAAGTGGAGTGCGTAAGCAATGGTGATGGGCCAAAAACCAAGTATGACAAGGTTGTTAAGGCTATGGGCAAGGAAATCACCATTCATGACCGAAATAATTTGTTTTGTCTTGATCACATGGAGTTACATGCAACTATGTGTTCAGACTATGTTCACTCCATTGGAATGCTCGAGCTTGAGGTCATCAGGCTGCTTGGTCGTGATCCTTATCTGCCACCGAGCATGCCATCTTCTAAGACAATTGGCCCACCACTGCGCAAGCTGAATCCACGCCAGAACAACACCATGCACTACACAACAGAGGACGCTATAAGCGGCAATCAAGCTGGTTTTGCTGACGATGCTGTTCTGGATGTGGCAGGCAAGGTTGGACCACTTCACGTCCAAGAGGATCAGGAAGAAGATGATGATGTTCCTGGTCCATAATAATTACATGTGTTAATGTTTAGGAGAGTTGTATTTTGAACTTGAACAAAATGTCTTCAATCTGACTCATCCACATCTTCCTCCCCCAATCAATTGTTCTTGGTATTCCGTCCACATGCCAATTTCTAGGCGTAAGCGTCTAGTCCGAATCAAGAGAGAGCCATGAACCCTACCCATGATTGGTAGCACAACCACAGGTTCATCCACTACTAACCATTCTCGGTCTATGTTCCTTGGAACCTCACTACGCTGTATATCACATATGAGATTGTGCATGACAAAGCATGGTAGTGTTAATCTGGTCTGGAAGCTTACAACGTAGGGTGGCACTACTGGCAAAATGTGAAATCTTACTTTCAAGATGACGAACAACGCCTGATCATTGATTGTGCGGCTGCGTGACGCCTGTTAAATGTTTATTGCACGTCTTGGGGGCGTAAAGCACCAGGGTCAAACTCGACGAGATGGTCACGGCGTCCACGATATGGTGGCATTAGTCCATGTGCCTCTGGGAAAGCTGCATATGCAAGTAGGTACTTTTTCTTAGGTAAATGGAACTCGCGTGATAAAGCATCCAAAAACATCCTTGCATCGTGTGCACTCCTATCCCACCCAGCCGTAACAAAGTAGAACCTTAAGTGTGGAGTGCATGTAACCAGAATGTTCTGTAGTATTTGGTTGTGACGGTTGATGTACGCACCTCTCCTCAAAGCAGGTAGAACAACAAGCACGTGTGTGCCATCAATGGCACCCACACAGTCACGAAACCATAAGAGAAAGTCACATCTTCCTACCCAAGGTGCATGTATGATGGTCAATGTTGATGGGAATTGGATGACTGTGGAAACCATGGAGTTCAATGCATGCACTACATCGCGCATGACTCGGAATATTGTAGCATGCCCCTTGTGAAAGCGCTCCATTATGTCACGTATCGCCATATCGTGTGTCACACAATGTAGCTACATGAAAACCTTCTCCTCCACTTATAGCCTTATGTCGCGCAGCGATGTACAATGACGCACGATGTTGAGGATGCCATACCAGGCATCGCCAATCATCCGCGTCATGTTGAATATGCGCATGGGATAACCGCAGTGGAGCTCGTGAAGCCATGTAAGCCTAGTGAACAGACCCACATTCATGGGTTGTCTAATGACGGGCTGTGTGCGTCGCGTCACATGTTTTGTGATGTCCTCCAGTATAACATGGAGGATAAGGTACAGTTGTAGAGCCCTGTGGATGGCTGTTGCGTGCAAAAATCTCCTCCCGTCGTCCATGGTCTTGTGTGGTGTTGCGAAATTGTTTGACGACATGTAGTTGTCATGCCTAAGTGCTTTTGTATGGAGGGCCCTACCGTTGTAATGGCGATCCTACCGTTGCAACCGGAGAGTGCATGCGCGGAACAGGTGCATTCGCGACTTGACAAGACGCGTGGCACGTGCACTAAGCGGGAGGCCCGGGATCGAGACCCTGGACTGCCTAGATCACCACTGAATTTCACTAACGACATCGTTTCTGTTGTAAACAACAGTCTAAACGTGCCCAGATGAAGAGAAATTCCTTCAGTGAGCGAAAGTGGCAATCAACATCACTACTTTTCAACAAGCCGTGATTTCAAAGAATCTCACTGAATACTGAAAAGTGGTACATGTAGGGAGTACCCACAAAGTTTGATTCTATGAGTGCCCTACTCGGCGTGGGTAGGGGAAGTATAAGACTCCCCTACCGATGACTTGAGAATATTGACACTTTACCCACAAAGCAAGAAGATGCAACATGTCAACGTTGCATGCGATGTAGCGTCGACATGCTGATGTCATCACTCACTTTGAACATTCAAAGACCCCTGATTTGAGGGGTTTGTGAATGTTCGCGGGGGGGGGGGGGGGGGNCCCACAAACTTTGAATCTCTTAGTGTTTGTGGACTCTCTGGGGCAAGAAGGGGGATGACATGGTTATGAAAACTCCCCCTCTTGCTCTATAAATATAGGCCAACAAGGTGGGGGAAAATTGTTGCGAGAGGAAAATCCCCAAAACAATCCCATTATCATGATTGAAAGTTTGTGTATCGCAATCATATTTCCTATTCATTAACATTCTTAGCAACTCTGACATAGCGAAGCAACAAAGTTAATATTCTAGATGATCCGT
Source organism: Penium margaritaceum (assembly GCA_023375785.1). NCBI lineage: Eukaryota > Viridiplantae > Streptophyta > Zygnematophyceae > Desmidiales > Peniaceae > Penium > Penium margaritaceum. The sequence continues at coordinate 61,459 of SZWC01011426.1, forward strand.
ATATCCCTGTCACCATAGTAGTCAAAGGCTCTTCTGAAATGGAAGGCCTTTCATTGTTCGTGATAAAGATATTTTGGAGTGGATCTTGTTCTAATTCTTCTAAACAATCATCTACACATGCTGAATTTTGCCTTCCATCTCCACCAAACATCACAAAATCACTACCTTCACCCCTCCAAAGTTTTGTCATGGAACTATTTAACCTATAATATGATTAACCATCTAAAACTATGAGGCAGCATAAAGAAACATGGGTTTGAGCTGTTGGGTTATATTTTAATCCCCCTTTGACACATTAAAAATATTTGGAATTTTGCTCCAAGTCACTTGGTTTACATCTTCACGAGGAAGAGGTTACTCGTCATTGGCTACCTCTAAGTTGGTCACTAGCCCTTCAACTACCATTACATCATCAACCTTTAGTGACCCATTACCTGCTAGTGACCCTTCAACTTCTATATCCATATGTTTTGTGTTCTTTTACCTTCAAGGGTACACGACAAGTTCCAAGTGTCCCTTTTGCTGGCTTGGGTGGTTATGTAACTAACCAAGTAGTTGTGTAACTCTTACAACTCCTTGGATAGGAGGATCTGAGAATGTCCACTAGACGTACTTAAGGGTGTCCATCTCATTGAGGATTTAATGTCTTGTGTTGTTCAACACAACCGGGATACTATGAAGTACTCCTAAATTTCACTTAAAGACACATCCATCACGGTATCCAAGTGGTGTCTCTTGCATGTGGACTTTATACAACGTATACAGTAAGTAATCACTTTGGTTCCTTTGTGAGAAGGCATTTAGCGTGGTCGCCTTGTGGTTTAGCTACATCCAAGCTATATCTCCAAAACATGGTGAACTATTTAACTTGTTGAGCTACTACACTTACTACTACAATAAGTTTGGTTTCTAGACGTAAAGTTAGAGATTAATATGTGCATTGAGATCTCTGTATGCTTCCACATGTGATGTGTCTGTCCTTTATATGTTTACATGTTTTAAATTATAGTGTGTGCTCAACCAAGTGTCAAAGTGTACTTTTACCATTGATCATTCTTGTTTTCTTCTTATGAACAAAGTCATTTCTATGTCATCACGTTAATCAACATGAGAAATTATGTAATGTAAAGATTGTTCCATGCTAAGGGATTCATCACACTTTTCAAGCTACATAAACTCAAAAACCCAAGTCCGAACAAACTTAAACATATAAAACATTTATTGTGTGGTAAATGTTTAACTTTTCAAATGAGGTACACCTATTGAGGGAAAAATCCTTATTACCACTTGAATGACTTTAGGAGAAAACGTTTTGACCAAATGAACACCATTTTATCACAAATGGACGTACTAAAAAGAACCACACTATTCAAATATTGACTTTGAAACACTCAATGACGTTTTAGAACATCTTTATTGAAATCTTGTGAATTATTTTGACAAGGATGTTTTTCACCACTCACAACTCGTGCATTATGATGATTTATTTCATGGGGAAAAAATCACTGCATGGATTTGGTAAACCATGTTATTGGCCTTCAAACAAATAAACTTGTCTTATTATGTTTATTAAGGTAAGGAACGAGTAGTGTTTGTCACGATGGTTTGACTAGAGAGAAAATCATCACTGGTATTTCTGTTATTGTAAAGAAGCTTTCTGTTTTCTTTCTGTCCATAACTTTATTCTACACCACCATTTTATCATATAGAGATCCTCTTTCATACCTTCCCCACGTGCACATTAACATATTGCAATCCGTGATAAAAACATATCAAGACACTGAATTTTGTTGCCTAAATGTATTTAAAATGGGTTTTGATCAAAACTTCTTGCATAATAGTATTATTTTTTCAAGGTTTTTTTGAAACATTTCTTCTTTTGTCTTGTTTTTGAAAAAAATGTATGGACTTAGCGCCTTCTTCTTCTTTAAAAGGGGATCACATTGATTTCAAGAATTATTCCCCATTTCCACTACTCATCTTGAGGCATAAATTTATTGTTAAGATATTTGCATCACGAGCAAATTAGGCTATAAAATAAAAATATATCCACGGAAACACATGATTATTCTATGGTCGGATAGTCAAAGACATTGTATGATTCATTTTTTACCTCTAATGTTGGTCTCAACCGTGTAAAACAGTCAGGGCCTATGTAGGAGACGATTTTGAGAAAGCTTTGGGCTCATTGCAAAGACCTTATCTCTGTGATGCATTTACAATGAAGGGATTCATTACAATATGTATTCATTTGAACAAATACATGATATGAAACAAACCTACCGACTGTACATTGAAATGACATGACGAAGCTACAAAACCTACATAATTGGGTTTTTAATGGATTTTGATCACTTTAAATCTCTTTACGAACGAGCTGGAAGCATTCATAACAATACTTTTCAGTATAATAACACCAGAATTTCTTATTAAGTTTCATATTCCTGAGTTAACCCTTTCATGGAAGAAGTTTTGGAAGCTTCCTCATAACTATGGATGAGTGCTTGAGAAGACCATGGTTTTTTTCTGAAATGCATGAAGAACTTACTTTTCTAGGTTTTCTTGGATATAAGATTGCTACAAAACAAGATTTGTCATTTGTCAACCTCGTCATTTTGAAGTACACACATTATTTGCATTGAATTGTCATTTGTGGTGACCATACCTATGATGTCCTTTGCTTTTACTAGAAGCGCATCAAACACAACATTGTTTAAGTAATGACCACAAAAAACATCAAAGATGACCTCCGCAAGATGACCAAAAATGTTTTTCAAATTGATGGTGACAAATACATCCCTCAGATAAATTTATTCAATGTTGACGGCTCGAAATGTAGAATTCTCATACATGCATAGAAAAGTCACGGTGGGCAAAAATCTCATCTTTGACTGAGATTCATATTCTGAAACAACATGATCAACGTTCATGATAGACTTACGAGAAACGAGGACACATCTTGTGCACTTGTAAGAAATGGTAAAAGACAATAGAAATGGGGGAGGGGGTGGGCAAGTCGGTGAGATGAAAACAGGATCGGGGAAGTAACAGAGAGGAGCAGATAGCAAAGCTCCTTTTTGTTTGAAGCATTCATGATACCGATCACCCATCTGAGTGGCTCACAATGCCATGACAAGAGTTCTTCAGATTGCAAAGCTTAACAATAGATATAAGAATGACAAAGAATATGTTTTAAGATTAGAAGGATTTATTTGTCCTAAAATCCTCCTTTGCTTTGATTTGGCCCATCTAAACAAGAAACAATGCGTTAAATGAAACACATCATAAAAAATATCTGGCTCAACAGAATATGGGTTTTTCCATGGAGAATGTACACATGAATCCACTTACTAATGGAGGGCCACAAATGATGTAGTTTAAGTTTTTAATCAAAACCTAGCGTTCACACATTGTGTCGGAATGTTTATCCCATCGGGTTGCATGGAAGACTATTGTTTACGTGGAGTAGATTTAATATGAATGGAAAGGTCTACATCCATGACACGAACATTATAATAAATACAAATTTCATGACATAACCCAAGTTTAAATGTCAAAAGATGTTTCATACCTTCAATTTTTGTATACTAGAAGCATTTGGAAAACTATATGGACTTCGTCTACTTATGGTTTAGATCATGATACATCACATTTGGGTTTGACCATAACAATTATTTCTTGATTATGTTATTTGAATCATTAATGTAATTATTGTAGAAGAACATTTATACACAACTGTAACCCCACTTAAGGAGTCTTTAATGAAAGATCCAAAATTGAAAACGTAAAGAAAACCTGCTGTTTGGTTTTTTTTGTATAACATGTGAAATGATCAAGAAACCTTTCAACCATGGTTTTCATTGCCTACAACTAATTACTGCCAAATCTATTTTGTTGTTTCAGTTGTCGTAGGTTGTAGTATTAGTTAGACGGCCATTAAATCACACCTCACTATCATTGAAGTTGGAAACAAGCTGTTGGTGATTTAGGGGATGAGTTGGATGATACTTGTTGAAATAGTAAGTTCTTTATGCATTTCACAATTGACATGATTATACCATGATGGCACATTCGCGATTAACAACCAAAAGTTGTGTACCCATATCATAATCCTCTAGGAGAAAGGATAACTCTTATACAACAGTTGAATAAATGGGTGAAGAAGTGATTACCTCCCGTGAAGCACCCACATCCAATAGTTGAGAAACAATCCCATAAAAAACATGAGAAGAAGAATTTCCAAGGGCCGTTTTTTTATGTTGGGATGTGGGAGAACATGTATATTTCTTCATTGTATTTTTCATAGAGTTTGCCCAATTTTTTGTGTGTTCTGAGAGATGATTAAGCACGCCTTTTGCAAGTATGAACCACTCTCACAAGCAATGCCGAACCTCCTTCAAGGCTTCTTCTACATATGTGGCATCCAAGTATCTCACCCCTTCATGTTTGAATGCAGTTAACTTCATTCTGGAGTTTGGCAACTCCTCCAAGCCAAAATGTTTGTACAAATTTGGTTATATTATTGCATAATATTTCTAGTTGAAAAACAAGGTTTTATAGCCTTATGCCTTCTTAGTGTCCCAGTTTCTCCTAAACTTCATGAAAATCTATATGATTTCTTTGCTTCACTGTATTGATCATGGTGACCTGCAGAGATGAAACAAAAACTGAGCACAAACGAATATAAAGCACCACATGTAGAATGGAATAATATTTTTGGCGAGTAGTGAAGAACGAACCTTCCAACCAGTAGGGATGGGTTTTTCAAAGGACTAGGTGAAAGCAACCTCTAACATGACTTTCCACATGTTTACGACATTTGAATTACATACCCTTCAAGTTGGAGGTGCTGTGAGAGGCTTTTCAACTGGATGGCACATAAGTTGGTAAGGCTTAGGTCATTACGGGTGCCACGATGACATTGTTCCCACTAAAAGGGGCCATTTGGCATGCTGTCATTCATGAAGTTACTCAACTAGGTATGAGGAATCCGTTCAACCATAAAACTATGCGAACAGGAAAGTTGACGTGTCCTTTCATATCATACGGGTCGCACGACTCCATTAACGATGGTTTCCTTGTCAACCACTCTGTTGCTTGCAACGTTTTTATGTTTATATATTTTTCTTGATGCCATTCCATTTTTCATCTTTTCTTGTCATTCAATTCTTCGTGCAATGCTTTTCTATCTATGTGATATTGAAAGCCACTCAAACCTTGGTGTAATCTGCTTACTATGCATCGTTTATGACAAGAAATGATTAAGAGCTTTGCTCAAGAAATCTTGTTGTGTAGATCCTACATGCAATGAAACATTTGCACGTATCATGAGTGCTTAGAGAACAACTAGATGAAACCAATGTGACGGGATGTTTGAGTCACTGTGTGCACAGCCTTTTCCAAACAGTCTTGCAAATCGGTGATTGTTCAGCTATGCGGATTCCTCACCTAGTCTTTTGACTGTGGCATGCCAAGCTTGTGTTGATAGTGTCAAGTCAAAGGGTGAACTCTGAGGCTGTGTTTATTGTCTCCGAAAAAAGAACAAGAATAGAAATGAGCGCGGACGCAAGAATGTCGGTGCCATCAATTGAAGAATTAAAATCAGGCATGTTCGATGCAGTTTGCGATGTACGAGTGTGGTAGCTGGATGAAGTTAGTTTAGTACCACTTAGTGGTGAGTTGAGTTTGTTGTCCAAGAGTGGCCTATTTCCTAGATCTCTTGCTGGTTATTTCATATGGAGTGAGGTATCCTACCGGCGTGCGAGCTGACATGGTCATTCACGAGCTTGCTCAAGCGCTCAAGAAACTTTCAAAACTTAGCGACAACCTTTGCTCATTTCTGTATTGTTTAAGCGGTCATTGGATGCTTCATCTTTCATTTACGTCAAAGCGGACTCGAGTATTTCACTGATTTTGCTCAATTTGATAAAAACATTTGACGTTGAAGCGAGAAATACTTCGATGAAATTCAACCATGTGGAAAACGTTGTATAAAGCATGTTCTAAGTAATTGAAAGGCGTACGACCCAACAGGTGAATCTTGTGAAATGTTGAATTTGAACTTGGGAATGCAAACATTTGAACCGATGCGCACAAGGACTTGGAGCGCTACATCGAGTCGCGTAACTCACGTGGGTTGTGTCATTGTGCATGGTTGCAATGCACAAAGGAAGAGTTGCACACTTGCCAATGTACCACTCCTTAATTCTCAATGCCTGCACCTTGCACGTTCATTGATGGTTGTTCCCTCAAACTCTACGTTGGTTGGTTGCTATGGCAGCATGCCCTTGTTGTCCACATCCTTCTCTGGTGGTCAGGCAAGTGCCATGGACAACATCCCTTTCAACCATCTTTGTCGTCGTTCCATGATCGGTCAAGCTAACCTTACGCAACAGCCGCAAGGGGGCGAGTATAAGGTTGTCGCGAGGACCACACCAATAGTTGTCGGTGCTCCAAGCTTGCTCGCGCCAATAATCATTGATACGCCATGCATGCCCGCACCATCATTAATGGGAGGTGAAGTTTCGTCCGACCGTGGCTCCATTGGTGGCCTCTAGAAGGATTTCTAGACACTGAATCGTGATGTCTAGCTCGTCCGCATCGCCAATCGCTTCGTCGGCAAATACTGTGGCACAAGTGGTTGGATGACAAAGCTACATGAAAGGATCATGCAACGCCTCTCAATGAACTTCGGCATGGCCGAAGATTTAAGTCGTGTCCAGGTTCGCTCTCGTCTTGCTAACATAGCTCCTCATTTAAAACTAGCTTCTGGATTGGTTGGCCTAGGTGGCATTGGTTTTAACCGTAGATCATGACACTTAGAGCTTACACTTAAGAAGTGGGATGAGGTGCAGGACCTCAACCTTGAGCAGGCAAAGCTTGGGGGTAAGAGCTTGCCTTGGTTTGATGAGGCAACTAAGCTGTTCACGCGTGAAAAAGCTTGCGGCAAGCTCGTCCTCAGTAGTGAGGACTGTATGCCCATGGTTTTTGGGGAGGCGGAATTGGCTGATGAGGTTCATTCGTATAAGCCAAAGGCGGTACGTGAACACTAGGGAAAGCCCACAGGTGCATTGCCACATAAGCCATCGAAAGTGGAGTGCGTAATCAATGGTGATGGGCCAAAAACCAAGTATGACAAGGTTGTTAAGGCTATGGGCAAGGAAATCACCATTCATGACCGAAATAATTTGTTCTGTCTTGATCACATGGAGTTACATGCAACTATGTGTTCAGACTATGTTCACTCCATTGGAATGCTCTAGCTTGAGGTCATCAGGCTGCTTGGTCGTGATCCTTATCTGCCACCGAGCATGCCATCTTCTAAGACAATTGGCCCACCACTGCGCAAGCTGAATCCACGCCAGAACAACACCATGCACTACACAACAGAGGACGTTATAAGCGGCAATCAAGCTGGTATTGCTGACGATGCTGTTCAGGATGTGGCAGGCAAGGTTGGACCACTTCACGTCCAAGAGGATCAGGAAGAAGATGATGATGTTCCTGGTCCATAATAATTACATGTGTTAATGTTTAGGAGAGTTGTATTTTGAATTTGAACAAAATGTCTTCAATCTGACTCATCCACATCTTCCTCCCCCAATCAATTGTTCTTGGTATTCCGTCCACATGCCAATTTCTAGGCGTAAGCGTCTAGTCCGAATCAAGAGAGAGCCATGAACCCTACCCATGATTGGTAGCACAACCACAGGTTCATCCACTACTAACCATTCTCGGTCTATGTTGCCAGGAACCTCACTACGCTGTATATCACATATGAGATTGTGCATGACAAAGCATGGTAGTGTTGATCTGGTCTGGAAGCTTACAACGTAGGGTGGCACTACCCGCAAAATGTGAAATCTTACTTTCAAGATGACGAACACCGCCTGATCATTGATTGTGTGGCTGCGTGACGCTTGTTAAATGTTTATTGCACGTCTTGGGGGCGTAAAGCACCAGGGTCGAACTTGACGAGATGGTCACGGCGTCCACGATATGGTGGCATTAGTCCATGTGCCTCTGGGAAAGCTGCATATGCAAGTAGGTACTCTTTCTTAGGTAAATGGAACTCGCGTGATAAAGCATCCAAAAACATCCTTGCATCGTGTGCACTCATATCCCACCCAGCCGTAACAAAGTAGAACCTTAAGTGTGGAGTGCATGTAACCAGAATGTTCTGTAGTATTTGGTTGTGACGGTTGATGTACGCACCTCTCCTCAAAGCAGGTAGAACAACAAGCACATGTGTGCCATCAATGGCACCCAGACAGTCACGAAACCATAAGAGAAAGTCACATCTTCCTACCCAAGGTGGATGTATGATGGTCAATGTTGATGGGAATTGGATGACTGTGGAAACCATGGAGTTCAATGCATGCACTACATCGCGCATGACTCGGAATATTGTAGCATGCCCCTTGTGAAAGCGCTCCATTATGTCACGTATCGCCATATCGCGTGTCACACAATGTAGCTACATGAGAACCTTCTCCTCCACTGATAGCCTTATGTCGCGCAGCGATGTACAATGACACACGATGTTGAGGATGCCATACCAGGCATCGCCAATCATCCGCGTCATGTTGAATATGCGCATGGGATAACCGCAGTGGAGCTCGTGAAGCCATGTAAGCCTAGTGAACAGACCCACATTCATGGGTTGTCTAATGACGGGCTGTGTGCGTCGCGTCACATGTTTTGTGATGTCCTCCACTATAACATGGAGGATAAGGTACAGTTGCAGAGCCCTGTGGATGGTTGTCGCGCGCAAAAATCTCCTCCTGTCGTCCATGGTCTTGTGTGGTGTTGCGAAATTGTTTGACGACATGTAGTTGTCATGCCTAAGTGCTTTTGTATGGAGGGCCCTACCGTTGTAATGGCGATCCTACCGTTGCAACGGGAGAGTGCATGCGCGGAACAGGTGCATTCGCGACTTGACAAGACGCGTGGCACGTGCACTAAGCGGGAGGCCCGGGATCGAGACCCTGGACTGCCTAGATCACCACTGAATTTCACTAACGGCATCGTTTCTGTTGTAAATAACAGTCTAAACGTGCCCAAATGAAGAGAAATTCCTTCAGTGAGCGAAAGTGGCAATCAACATCACTACTTTTCAACATGCCGTGATTTCAAGGAATCTCACTGAATACTGAAAAGTGGTACATGTAGGGAGTACCCACACAGTTTGATTCTACGAGTGTCCTACTCGGCGTGGGTAGGGGAAGTATAAGACTCCCCTACCGATGACTTGAGAATATTGACACTTTACCCACAAAGCAAGAAAATGCAACATGTCAACGTTGCATGCGATGTAGCGTCGACATGCTGATGTCATCACTCACTTTGAACATTCAAAGACCCCTGATTTGAGGGGTTTGTGAATGTTCGCGGGGGGAGGGGGGGGGGGGGGG
>SZWC01011427.1:3142-29171 GCA_023375785.1 Penium margaritaceum
TACAACATCATGCCCAGTATATCGGCACTGTGATTGGACACTAACATTGGCTGAATCGTGTTATGATTCAAAGCCGTTTAAGGTACTTGGTAAACTTTGTGGTCATGGTCAGTGGCACGTGGCAACTTTGTCAAGGCATTGCGCACAATAGCCGTGCCAAGCCACCAGTTTTTTACCTTGTTTATACCTGCAAGACCATGGCTAGTACATCTGCATTGTGATTGGTCACTTTGGCCGTGGCTGACTCGTGTTATGATTCGTAGAAGTTAAAGTCACCTGGTAAACTTTGTGGTCCTGGTCAGTGGCACATGCCAACTTTGTCAAGGCATTGTGCAGAATAGCCGCACTGAGCCACCATTATTCTACCTTGTTTGCACTTGCAAGATCATGCCTAGTACATTTGCACTATGATTGGGCACTCTGACCGTGGCTGACTCGTGTTATGGTTCGTAGAAGTTAGACTCACTTGGTAAACTTTGTGGTCATGGTCAGTGGCACATGCCAACTTTGTCAAGGCATTGCGCACAATAGCCACACCGAGCCACCAGTATTCGACCTTGTTTATACATGCAAGGTCATGTGCAGTATATCTGCACTGTGATTGGACACTCTGACCGTGGCTGACTCGTGTTATGATTCATAGCCGTTTAAGGTACTTGGTAAACTTTATGGTCATGGTCAGTGGCACATGCCAACTTTGTCAAGGCATTGCACACAATATCCGTGCCAAGCCACCGGGTTTCTACACTGTTTATACGTGCAAGGGTATGAATATTAGATGTACGCTCTGATTTAACACTCTGACCAGACTGACTCGTGTTATGATCAATAGAAGTAAAAGGCACTTGGATACATTTGTGGTCATGTTCAGTGGCACATGCCAACGTTGTCAAGGCATTGCGCACAATAGCCACACCGAGCAACCAGTAGTCTACCATGTTTATACCTGCAAGGTCATGCCCAGTATATCTGTACGATGATTGGACACTGTGACCGTGGCTGACTTGTGTTATGATTCATAGCCTTTAAGGTACTCGGTAGACTTTGTGGTCATGGTCAGAGGCAAATGCCATTTTTGTCAAGGCATTGTGCACAATAGCCACACCGAGCCACCAGTGTTCTACCTTGTTTATATCTGTAAGGTCATGCCTAATATATCTGCACTGTGATTGGACACTCTGACCGTTTCTGACTTCTGTTATGATTCATAGCCGTTTAAGGTACTTGGTAAACTTTGTGGTCATGGTCAGTGGCACATGCCAGCTTTGTCAAGGCATTGCGCACAATAGCCGTGCCAAACCACCAGTTCTTTATCTTGTGTATTCCTGCAAGGTCATGCATGTTAGATGTGCACTGTGATTGGACAATCTGACCATAGTTGACTCGTGTTATGAGCAATAGAAGTAAAAGTCACTTAAATGTATTTGTGGTGATGGTCAGTGGCACATGCCAAGTTTGTCAAGGCATTGCGCACAATAGCCACACCGAGCCACCAGTGTTCTACTGTGTTTATACCTGTAAGGTCATGCCCAGTATATCTGCAATGTGATTGGACACTCTGACCGTGGCTGACTCGTGTTAAGATTCATAGCCGTTTAAGGTACTTGTTTAAACTTTGTGGTCATGGTCAGTGGCACACGCCAACTTTGTCAAGGTATTGCGCACAATAGCCACACTGAGCCACCAGTATTGTACCTTGTTTTAACCTGCAAGGTCATGTCTAGTAAATCTGCACAGTTATTGGACACTCTGACCGTGGCTGATTTGTGTTATGATCAATGGAAGTAAAAGTCACTTGGATACATTTGTGGTCATGGTCAGTGGCACATGCCAACGTTTTCAAGGCGTTGCGCACAATAGTCACACCGAGCCATCAGTATTCTACATTGTTTGCATCTGCAAGATCGTGCCTAGTACATCTGCGCTGTGACTGGACACTCTCATCGTGGCTCAGTCGTGTTGTGATTCATAACCGTTTAAGGTACTTGGTAAACTTTGTGGTAATGGTCAGTGGCACATGCCAACTTTGTCAAGGCATTGCGCACAATAGCCGTGCCAAGCTACCAGGTTTTTACCTTGTTTATACCTGCAAGGTCATGCCTAGTACATCTGCACTGTGATTGGACACTCTAACCGTGGTTGACTCGTGTTATGATCAATAGAAGTAAAAGTCACTTGGATACATTTGTGGTCATCGTCACTAACCATGCCAACTTTGTCAAGGCATTGTGCACAATAGCCACACCGAGCAACCAATATTCTACCTTGTTTATACATGCAAGGTCATGGCCAATATATCTGCACTGCGATTGGACACTCTGACTGTGGCTGACTCGTGTTATGATTCATAGCCTAAAAAAGGTACTATGTAAACTTTGTGGTCATGGTCAGTGGCACATGCCAACATTGTCAGGGCATTGCGCACAATAGTCACACCGAGCCACCAGTATTCTACCTTGTTTATACCTGTAACGTCATGCCCACTATATCTGCACTGTGATTGGACACTCTGACCGTGGCTGACTCGTGTTATGATTCATAGCCATTTAAGGTACTTGGTAAACTTTGTGGTCATGGTCAGTGGCACATGCCAACTTTGTCAACGCATTGCGCACAATAGCCGTGTCAATCCACCGGTTTTTACATTGTTTATACCTGCAAGGTCATGCATATTAGATGTGCACTGTGACTGGGCACTCTGACTGTGGCTGACTCGTGTTACGATTCGTAGAATTTGAAGTCACTTGGTAAACTTTGTGGTCATGGTCTGTGCCACATGCCAGCTTTGTCAAGGCATTGCGCACAACAGCCACACCGAGCCACCAGTATTCTACCTTGTTTATACCTGTAACATCATGCCTAGTACATCTACACTGTGATTGGACACTCTGACTGTGGCTGACTCGTGTTATGATCAATAGGAGTAAAATTCACTTGGATGCATTTGTGGTCATGGCCAGTGGCACATGCCAACGTTTTCAAGGCATTGCGCACAGTAGCCACACCGAGCCACCAGTATTCTACCTTGTTTATACCTGCAAGATCATGCCTAGTACATCTGCACTGTGATTGGACACTCTGACCGTGGCTGACACATGTTATGATCAATAAGAGTAAGAGTCACTTGGATACAATTGTGGTCATGGTCAGTGGCACATGCCAAATTTGTCAAGGCATTGCGCACAATAGTCACACCGAGCCACCAGTATCCTACCTTGTTTATACCTGCAAGGTCATGCCCAGTATATCTTCACTGTGACTGCACACTCTGACCGTGGCTGACTCGTGTTATGATTCGTAGAAGTTAAACTCACTTGGTAAACTTTGTGGTCATGGTCATTTGCACATGCCAACTTTGTCAAGGCATTGCGCACAATAGCCACACCGATCTTCCAGTATTGTACCTTCTTTGCACCTGCAAGATCATGCCTAGCACATGTGCTCTGTGATTGGACACTGTGACCATGGCTGACTTGTGTTATGATTCATAGCCGTTTAAGGTACTTGGTAAACTTGTTGGTCATGGTTAGTGGCACATGCCAACTTTGTCAAGGCATTGCGCACAATAGCCGTGCCAAGCCACCGGGTTTTTACCTTGTTGATACCTGCAATGTCATGCATATAAGATGTGCACTGTGATTGGACACTCTGACCTTGGCTGACTTGTTTTACGATTCGTAGATGTTAAAGTCACTTGATAAACTTTGTGGTCATGGTCAGTGGAACATGCCAACTTCGTCAAGGCATTATGCACAACAGCCAAACCGAGCTGTCAGAAGATTGCAGGTACTGCCTGAGAGTGGACGCGGTCACAGGTACTTGGTAAACTTGTTGGTCATGGTTAGTGGCACATGCCAACTTTGTCAAGGCATTGCGCACAATAGCCGTGCCAAGCCACCGGGTTTTTACCTTGTTGATACCTGCAATGTCATGCATATAAGATGTGCACTGTGATTGGACACTCTGACCTTGGCTGACTTGTTTTACGATTCGTAGATGTTAAAGTCACTTGATAAACTTTGTGGTCATGGTCAGTGGAACATGCCAACTTCGTCAAGGCATTATGCATTCAGCCAAACCGAGCTGTCAGAAGATTGCAGGTACTGCCTGAGAGTGGACGCGGTCACAGGGACGAGCGTTTCAATGGAGGGCAGCAGCACAAGCAGAAGCAAAGCGGAAACGATGATAGAAGGATGAAGCGGAACCGAATAACGGTGTAGGACGATGAGGAGAGGTATGGGTGCAGCACCAAAGGTGCGGGCACTGAGATCTTTGTTGTAAGGGAGTGGACGCAGCACTTTGAGTGAAGGACGGAAGCTTCCGTGAATGTGCGGGTGTTGCTGACGTAAGAATGACGTTTAGCAGAAGCGAGAGGGTGCAGTGCGGGAGCACATGTGCTGAGCTGAGATTGGAGGCAGGAGGGACTGGAGGCCGCCCAAAGGGCGAGCCTGAAGGAGAATCCAATGGATTGATTATAGACTGTAGTACATGCAATACAAATAGAAAAGGTCTAACCTAGCGCGCTTCGTCGAGCGGGCATAGAGATGGCGGCTCGGGCAAGTGCGAGACTAGGGAGCGCCTCAAGACCATGATTCGGCTTTGCTAGCCGTACGCATAGTGGAGTGGTGGGTGCAGGCACGATCTTCGCAGGTGCGTTTCGCCTGTCCGTTGTGGTAAGCGGCCGTTGGTCTTGGACTTGGCGAGGTTTGCACAGCTTGTCGGTCGTGGGATCGTTTGGGTGTTGACTTTGTGACTCCAGAGATGAACCTGCACTGTCACTCTTTATTTTCTCGGTGGCTGCACCCCTTGAGGCGCTCTCCGAGGTAATATCTGACACCCCCCTCACATCGGGAGAGGGGTGCAAGCCTTGAATGTCAGGCCTGCGTGTCCTGCTTCTGTGGGAGTGCAGCACAGAGAGAGCTTGGGGAGTTCTAGAGGCGGTGGACGTCATAGCACCAGGTTGTATAGAGAAGAGAAAAAACCTGGGCGATGCAGCAGTTATTGAGTTCTGTCAGTGAGCGCAGTGGTTGAGAGGTCTTCAGTGAGGGTGAGGGGGCGGTGCATCAGTGGTGCGGAGGAAGGTTTAGTTAAGTTGCAGTGAGGCAGTGTGGGCTTGTAGTAGGAGGCCGACTGACTTCGATCATGTGTCCATACAGTTCTTGGACTTGGACCATACTTGGTTTTGCGCAAGTTATGGGCTGTGACAACTCTGCGAAGACAGGCAGTCCATATTTGTGAGGTCATGTGATGCGTCTTCATGAAGTAGTCTGCTTCCTGCAGTAGGCGATTGATTAGAAGCTTGCCATGGGCAGGGGCTGCGGTGAGCAGTGTTCCGTGAGTTGTGCAGTAGCTTGTGAGAAAGGTGTGAAGAGGTACGTGAGAGGTGTTGGAGAGGATGAGGCGGGGTGGTCGGTCAAAGTGCTTGGTCTGTTGCTTCAGCCAGTCCCTAAGTGCACGGACAGCACCAGTCAGTGTGCGAAGGGAGAGGACAGTACAGTGCTGTGAGTGTTTATCATGAATGAAGAGGAAGTGACTGTGGCGGGCAGTGGAGTATGTAGTCGGAGGCTGGATGAGGGCAATGTGTAGGGAGTCAAAACTGCACAGAGAGGGGTGAGAAGAGAGAGGAGGAGAGGAGGACGCGGTGTACATCTCAAGGCCATACGCCTCATATCCAAACTCAGTCACGGGCTCAACTACTCCTAGCATGACAGCATGTTTAGGAGCAGGATTCACAACAGCAGGGATGGTAGGAGGAGATGACGTTTCCATGTTGTTGGCTGGGGTTGAACGCCAGCTTGAGCTTCCCATCCGGTTGTAGTAGCGTGACGACGCTCCTCCGCCCAGTTGGGTTGTTCACCATAGGACTTGCCGTGGTTCTGATCCAGCCATTCGTCGGTAGCGCGATGATCACAGACCTGAGGTGGGTGAGTGCGACGGCCACACTTCGTTCCTTTGAATGGACCGTGGCAGATGGTGTAGGAGCAGGCGGGGAAGCGGTTGAACATGCGGCTATCAGTGGTGGTGGCCATTGTTTCAAATGAGTTGGTGGCAATGGTGGTCTCGCGTGCTTTCTTGGCGACGTATTCCTGTTCTGCTGCCATGAGTTTGGGGCTGATGACAGCGAGGGTCAGTTTGTCAACAGGCAGCTGCAGCAGGATTTGGCGGATGATATCATACTGACCACAAAGGCCGGAGATGATGCCGATGTAGACAACATCAGGAGGAATGTCAAATTTTATTTCCTTGAGGTCGCGGGCGATGGTGCTGACGGCGGAAATGTAGCTGCCCATGTTGGTATGGGCGACGAAGGGCACGAAGAAGAGTGACATGATCTTCATTGCGCAGGCAGTGGAGGTGTTGTTGCTGAAGCGATCTTCAAGGGCTTTCCATACTTTGTGAGTCTTGCTGCCAAGAGTGCGGATGTCTTCATGCAGTTCAGGAGAGGAGGTGGTCATGATAGTCACGAGGGCGGTGCTGTTGGCGACTTCCCAAGAGGCATGAGAGATGGTGGATGCAGAGGCAGCTCCAGCGTGAGTGGAAGACGAGGAGGAACCTTGACCAGGATTCGACACAGACCCATGTTGACTTCTCCAAGTCGAAGTCGACTTGGAGTCGCCAAGTCGGAAGTCGGAAGTCGGCACCTGGCCACCCAAGTCGACTTGGGTTCATCTAAGTCGGTTTGTGAGAGGCACTGAAACGTGTGAACAACATTTTTTGCAAGTCATTTGTGCAATTTGCACGTTCTCGTCACGGAATAAATGTGGCATTTCTTCATGTTTTTTCTCGTCTCTCACCATAATTCACAAGTCACCATGACTTATAAGACACCACTAGCTGGCATACTCGATGTCTCAACCTGCTCCTTTGGGCATCCGGGGCATTTTCTGATTTCCGTATTTATGGAGCGGAAATCTGCCGCGAGATCCGGCTCGACCTGATGGCTCACGGCATCTAGGAAGTGGAATATCAAGGGAGCGATCGAGTTGTACAAGGTTGCTGACCTGGCATGGAGTGGTGTGTGCTTGGCTCGTAACCAAGAATCTACCCTCCGAATCAGACCACGTGAGTGAGCGAGGGAGCGAGAGGACACCGACGTGGTGTGGATGGATGGGTGCTTGACTGTTAGCCGACCATCCATCCACGCCATGCCAACGTGGCAAGGTGTGATGCCTGCTTTGCGTGGATGATTGGCTGTTAGCCTTGCATCCACCCCCCAGTTTGCAGGAGATGCCGTTCGCCAACAAGGCACATCCACGAGGACCAGCTGACAAGTGAGGCAAGGTCGACTTGCCTCGAGGCCTCGCTAGGCCGAGCGGAATCTGAGCTCGCCCCTATCAAAATAAAAGTCCTCGTATATTGCTCCCCATACCCCAAATCAATAAAAGAGTGTACACTGTTCCCTGTTTATACAAGGGGGGTCAAGTCAAGTCGACGTCCAAGTCGACTTGGACCGACTTGGCGACTCCGACTTGACCCCCTCAAGTCGGAAGTCGGAGTCAACATGGACACAGACCCTCCGGAAGGGTCATTTCCTCATGCAGCAGCAGTTGAGGCAGATGTGGCGGAGGCGGTGGTGATAGGTGGTTCTACTCCGGTGTTAGTGTTGGTGAGAATGTGACTGAGGGTGACTCCCTCCACCTTCTGTGTCCCGAAGAATAGAGACACCGAGTAGCTCCACAGTTTGTAGTTGCTGGTTCCATCTGACTTCACGGTGAGCTTGGGGAGACCAGAGAGAGTGAGGGCAGAGGCCATGATGCAGTTAACGAGGAGGCAATGATGAAGTGAGGGGCGGCGGCTCAGGACAGCGGGGAGAGGAGGCGATACGATCGGAAGATGGCTGCTGATGAGGAGGAGCAGCAAACTGAAATATTGGTAAAGAAGAGCAGCGGCGTGAAATACTGTTGCGGAGGAAGATGGAATGGGCGCAGGGAGAGAACCACGTGCGCGACCTGCGGAAGGTGATGGAAGAGCGGAAATTGCTTTATGATGGAGTGGGCGCAGGGGCAAAACCTCGTGCGCACAATTTTACCAAGAGGAAGTGGAGAGGTGCTGCCACAACACCTTAGTCAGAAGAAGTGCTGCCACCGCAGTTCTTCAGGCGACCACAGTTTTTCGAGGCGGAGAAGTTCAACAAGAGTGGGTGCGGTCGATGGCGACGAGCACGATGGAGCCAGGGGTGTTACTTGAGCTCTGATACCATGTCAGAAGATTGCAAGTGCTGCTGGAGAGTGGACGCGGTCACAGGGACAGGCGTTTCAATGGAGAGCAGCAGCACAAGCAGAAGCAAAACGGAAACGATGATAGAAGGATGAAGCGAAACTGAATAGCGATGTAGGATGATGATGAGAGGCCTGGGTGCAGCACCGAAGGTGCGGGAAATGAGCTCTTTGCTGGAAGGGAGTGGACGCAGCACTTTGAGGGAAGGACGGAAGCTTTCGTGAAGGTGCGGGTATTGCTGACGTAAGAATGACGTTTAGTAGAAGCGAGAGGGCGCAGTGCGGGCGCACGGGCGCTAAGCTGAGATTGGAGGCAGGAGGGGCTGTAGGCGGCCCAAAGGGCGAGCCTAAAGGAGAATCCAATGGATTGATTATAGACTGTAGTACATGCAATACAAATAGGAAAGGTTTAACCTAGCGCGCTTCGTCGAACAGGCATAGAGATGGCGGCTCGGGCAAGTGCGAGACTAGGGAGCGCCTCCAGACCACGATTTGGCTTTGCTAGCCATACGCATAGTGGAGTGGTGGGTGCAGGCACAATCTTCGCAGGTGCGTTTCGCCTGGGCCGTTGTGGTAAGCGGCCGTTGGTCTTGGACTTGGCGAGGTTCGCACAGCTTGTCGGTCGTGGGACCATTTGGGTGTAGACTTTGCGACTCCGGAGATGAATCTGCACTGTCACTCTTTTTTTTCTCGGTGGCTGCACCCCTTGAGGCGATCTCCGAAATAATATCCGACACGAGCCACCAGTATTCTACCTTGTTTGAATCTGCAAGATCATGCCTAGTACATCTGCACTGTGATTGGACACTCTAACCATGGCTGACTCGTGTTATGATCAATAGAACAACATCACTGGGATACAATTGTGGTCATGGTCAGTGGCACATGCCAACTTTGTCAAGGCATTGCACACAATAGCCACACTGAGCCACCATTATTCTACCTTGCTTGTACCTGCAAGATCATGCCCAATACATACGCACTATGATTGGACACTCTGACCGTGGCCGACTCTTGTTATGATTCATAGTCCTTTGACGTACTTGTAAGAATTGTGGCCATGGTCAGTGGCACAAGCCAACTTTGTCAAGGCATTGCACACAATATCCTTGCCAAGCCACTGGTGTTTTATCTTGTTTACACCTGAAAGGTCATGCATATTGGATGTGCACTGTGATTGGGCACTCTAACCATGGCTGACTTGTGTTATGATTCGTAGAAGTTAAAGTCACTTGGTAAACTTTGTGGTCATGGTAAGTGGCACATGCCAACTTTTTCAAGGCATTGCGCACAATAGCCACACCGAGCCACCAGTATTATACCATGTTTATACCTGCAAGGTCATGCCCAATGTATCTGCACTGTGATTGGACACTCTGACCGTGGCTGACTTGTTTTATGATTCATAGCCGTTTACGGTAACTGGTAGGCTTTGTGGTCATGGTCAGTGGCACATGACAACTTTGTCAAGGCATTGCGCACAATAATTACACCCAGCCACCAGCATTATAGCTTGTTTGTACCTGCAAGATCATGCCTAGTACATCTGCACTGTGATTGGAAACTCTGACCGTGGCTAACTCGTGTTATGAGCAATAGAAGTAAAAGTCACTTTGATCCATTTGTGGTCATAGTCAGTGGCACATGCCAACTTTGTCAAAGCATTGCGTACAATAGCCACATTGAGCCACCAGTATTCTACCTTGTTTATACCTGCAAGGTCATGCCCCGTATATCTTCACTGTGACTGGACACTCTGACCGTGGCTGACTCGTGTTATGATTCGTAGAAGTTAAACTCACTTGGTAAACTTTGTGGTCATGGTCAGTGGCACATGCCAACTTTGTCAAGGCATTGCGCACAATAGCCACACCGATCTTCCAGTATTGTACCTTCTTTGCACCTGCAAGATCATGCCTACCACATGTGCTCTGTGATTGGACACTGTAACCATGGCTGACTCGTGTTATGATTCATAGCCGTTTAAGGTACTTGGTAAACTTGTTGGTCATGGTTAGTGGCACATGCCAACTTTGTCAAGGCATTGCGCACAATAGCCGTGCCAAGCCACCGGTTTTTTACCTTGTTTATACTTGCAATGTCATGCATATTAGATGTGCACTGTGATTGGACACTTTGACCTTGGCTGACTCGTTTTACGATTCGTAGAAGTTAAAGTCACTTGATAAACTTTATGGTCATGGTCAGTGGATCATGCCAACTTCCTCAAGGCATTACGCACAATAGCCAAACCGAGCTGTCAGAAAATTGCAGGTGCTGCCGGAGAGTGGACGCGGTCACAGGGACGAGCGTTTCAATGGAGGGCAGCAGCACAAGCCAAAGCAACGAGGAAACGATGATAGAAGGATGAAGCCGAACCGAATAGCAATGTAGAATGATGAGGAGAGGTCTGGGTGCAGCACCGAAGGTGCGGGCACTGAGATCTTTGCTGGAAGGGAGTGGACGCATCACTTTGAGGGAAGGACGAAAGCTTTCGTGAAGGTGCGGGTGTTGCTGACATAAGAATGACGTTTCACAGAAGCGAGAGGGCGCAGTGCGGGAGCACGGGCGCTGAGCTGAGATTGGAGGCAGGATGGACTGGAGGCGGCCCAAAGGGCGAGCCTGAAGGAGAATCCAATGGATTGATTATAGACTGTAGTACATGCAATACGAATAGGAAAGGTCTAACCTTGTGCGCTTCGTCGAGCGGGCATAGAGATGGTGGCTCGGGCAAGTGCGAGACTAGGGAGCGCCTCGAGACCACGATTCAGCTTTGCTAGCCGTACGCATAGTGGACTGGTGGGTGCAGGCACCTGCATTCGCAGGTGCGTTTCGCCTGGGCCGTTGTGGTAAGCGGCCGTTGGTCTTGGACTTGGCGAGGTTCGCACAGCTTGTCGGTTGTGGGACCGTTTGGGTGTTGACTTTGTGACTCCGAAAATGAACCTGCACTGTCACTCTTTTTTTTCTCGGTGGGTGCACCCCTTGAGGCGATCTCCGAGATAATATCCGACACCCCCCTTGGATCGGGAGAGGGGTGCAAGCCTTGAATGTCAGGCCTGCGAGTCCTGCTTCTATGGGAGTGCAGCACAGAGAGAGCTTGGGGGGTTTTGGAGGCGGTGGACGTCTTAGCACCAGGTTGTAGAGAGAAGAGAGAAAACCTGGGCGATGTAGCAGTTGTTGAGTTTTGTCAGTGAGCGAAGTGGTTGAGAGGTCTTCAGTGAGGGTGAGGGGGCGGTTTGTCAGTGGTGCGGAGGAAAGTTCAGTTAAGTTGCAGTGAGGCAGTGTGGGCTTGCAATATGAGGCCCACTGACTTCGATCATGTGTCCATACAGTTCTTCGACTTGGGCCATACTTGGTTCTGCGCAAGCTATGGGCTGTGACAACTCTGCGAAGACAGGCAGTCCAGATCTGTGAGGTCATGTGATGCGTCTTCATGAAGTAGTCTGCTTCATGCAATAGGCGATTGATTAGAAGCTTGCCATGGGCAGGGGCTGCGGTCAGCAATGTTCCGTGAGTTGTGTAGTAGCTTGTGAGAAAGGTGTGAAGATGTACGTGAGAGGTGTTGGAGAGGATGAGGCCGGGTGGTCGGTCAAAGTACTTGGTCTGTTGCTTCAGCCAGTCCCTAAGTGCAGGGATAGCACCAGTCAGTGTGCGAAGGGAGAGGACAGTACAGTGCTGGGAGTATTGATTGTGAATGAAGAGGAAGTGACTGTGGTGGGCAGTGGAGTATGTAGTCGGAGGCTGGATGAGGGCAATGTGTAGGGAGTCAAAACTGCACAGAGAGGGGTGAGAAGAGAGAGGAGGAGAGGAGGACGCGGTGTACATTTCAAGACCATACTCCTCATATCCAACCTCAGTCACGGGCTCAACTACTCCTAGCATGACAGCATTGTTAGGAGCAGGATTCACAACAGCAGGGATGGTAGGAGGAGATGACGTTTCCATGTTGTTGGCTGGGGTTGAACGCCAGCTTGAGCTTCCCATCCGGTTGTAGTAGCGTTGACAACGCTCCTCCGCCCAGTTGGGTTGTTCACCATAGGACTTGCCGGGGTTCTGATCCAGCCATTCGATGGTAGCGCGATGATCATAGATCTGAGGTGGTTGATTGCGACGGCCACAATTCGTTCCTTTGAATGGACCGTGGTGGATGGTTTAGGAGCAGGCGGGGAAGCGGTTGAACATGCGGCTATCAGTGGTGGTGGCCATGGTTTCAAATGAGTTGGTGGCAATGGTGGTCTCGCGTGCTTGCTCGGCGACGTAGTCCTGTTCTGCTGCCATGAGTTTGGGGCTGATGACAGCGAGGGTCAGTTGGTCAACAGGCAGCTGTAGCAGGATTTGGCGGATGATACCATACTGACCAGGAAGGCCGTTGATGATGCCGGTGCAGACAACAGCAAGAGAAATGTCAATTTTCATTTCCTTGAGGTCGCGGGCGATGGTGCTGACGGCGGCAATGTAGCTGCCCATGTTGGTATGGGCGGCAAAGGGCACGGAGAAGAGTGACATGATCTTGATTCCGTAGGCAGTGGAGGTGTTGTTGCTTAAGCGATCTTCAAGGGCTTTCCATACTTCGTGAGTCTTGCTGCCGAGAGTGCGGATGTCTTCATGCAGTTCAGGAGAGGAGGTGGACATGAAAGTCATGAGGGCGGTGCTGTTGGCGACTTCCCAAGAGGCATGAGAGATGGTGCATGCAGAGGCGGCTCCAGCGTGAGAGGAAGACGAGGAGGAACCTTGACCAGGATTCGACACAGACCCTCCGAAAGGGTCATTTCCTGATGCAGCAGTAGTTGAGGCAGATGTGGCGAAGGCGGTGGTGATAGGTGGGTCTACTCCGGTGTTAGTGTTGGCGAGAAGGTGACTCAGGGTGACTCCGTCCACCTTCTTTGTCCCGAATAATAGAGACACCGAGTAGCTCCACAGTCTGTAGTTGTTTGTTCCATCAGACTCTACGGTGAGCTTGGATAGACCAGAGAGAGTGAGGGCAGAGGCCATGATGCAGTTAACGAGTAGGCAGTGATGAAATGAGGGGCGGCAGCTCAGGACAGCGGTGAGAGGAGGCCATAGGATCAGGAGATGGCTGCTGATGAGGAGGAGCAGCAAACTACAACAATGGTAAAGAAGAGCGGTGGCGTGAAATGCTGTTGCGGAGGAAGATTGAATGGGCGCAGGGAGAGAACCACGTGCGCGGCCTGCGGAAGGTGATGGAAGAGCGGAAATTGCTTGCTAATGGAGTGGGTGCAGGGGCAAAACCTCGTGTGCACAATTTGACCAAGAGGAAGTGGAGAGGTGCTGCCACAACATCTTAGTCACAAGAAGCGCTGCCACTGCAGTTCTTCTAGCGACCACAGTTCTTCAAGGCAGAGAAGTTCAACAGGAGTGAGTGCGGTCGATGGCGACGAGCACGATGGAGCCAGGGGTGTTACTTGCGCTCTGATACCATGTCAGAAGATTGCAGGTGCTGCCGGAGAGTGGACGCAGTCACAGGGACGAGCGTTTCAACGGAGAGCAGCAGCACAAGCAGAAGCAAAACGGAAACGATGATAGAAGGATGAAGCGGAACCGAATAGCGATGTAGGATGATTAGGAGAGGCTTGGGTGCAGCACCGAAGGTGCGGGAACTGAGATCTTTGCTGGAAGGGAGTGGACGCAGTACTTTGAGGGAAGGACGGAAGCTTGTGTGAAGGTGCGGGTGTTGCTGACGTAAGAATGACGTTTAGTAGAAGCGAGAGGGCGCAGTGCGGGAGCACGGGCGCTGAGCTGAGATTGGAGGCAGGAGGGGCTGGAGGCGGCCCAAAGGGCGAGCCTGAAGGAGAATCCAATGGATTGATTATGGACTATAGTACGTGCAATACAAATAGGAAAGGTCTAACCTAGCGCGCTTCGTCGAGCGGGTATAGAGATGGCGGCTCGGGCAAGTGCGATACTAGGGAGCGCCTTGAGACCACGGTTTGGCTTTGCTATCCGTACGCATAGTGGAGTGGTGGGTGCAGGCACGATCTTCGCAGGTGCGTTTTGCCTGGACCGTTGTGGTAAGTGGCCGTTGGTCTTGGACATGGCGAGGTTCGCACAGCTTGTCGGTCGTGGGACTGTTTGGGTGTAGACTTTGTGACTCCGGAGATGAACCTGCACTGTCACTCTTTATTTCCTCGGTGGCTGCACCCCTTTAGGCGATCTCCGAGAAAATATCCGACACGAGCCACCAGTATTCTACCTTTTCTGAGTCTGCAAGATCATGCCTAGTACATCTGCACTGTGATTGGACACTCTGACCATGGCTGACTCGTGTTATGATCAATAGAAGAACGTCACTGGGATACACTTGTGGTCATGGTCAGTGGCACATTCCAACTTTCTCAAGGCATTGCACACAATAGCCACACTGAGCTACCATTATTCTACCTTGCTTGTACCTGCAAGATCATGCCCAATATATGTGCACTGTGATTGGACACTCTGAACGTGGCCGACTCTTGTTATGATTCATAGTCCATTAAGGTACTTGTAAGAATTGTGGCCATGCTCAGTGGCACAAGCCAACTTTGTCAAGGCATTGCACACAATAGCCATGCCAAGCCATTGGTGGTTTATCTCGTTTACACCTCAGAGGTCATGCATATTGGATGTGCACTGTGATTGGGCACTCTAACCGTGGCTGACTCGTGTTATGATTCGTAGAAGTTAAAGTCACTTGGTAAACTTTGTGGTCATGGTCAGTGGCACATGCCAACGTTTTCAAGGCATTGCGCACAATAGCCACACCGAGCCACCAGTATTATACCTTGTTTATACCTGCAAGGTCATGCCCAATGTATCTGCACTGTGATTGGACACTCTGACCGTGGCTGACTCGTTTTATGATTCATAGCCATTTGCGGTAATTGGTAGACTTTGTGGTCATGGTCAGTGGCACATGACAACTTTGTCAAGGCATTGCGCACAATAATTACACCGAGCCACCAGTATTCTAGCTTGTTTGTACCTACAAGATCATGCCTAGTACATCTGCACTGTGATTGGAAACTCTGACCGTGGCTAACTCGTGTTATGAGCAATAGAAGTAAAAGTCACTTGGATCCATTTGTGGTCATAGTCAGTGGCACATGCCAACTTTGTCAAGGCATTGCGTACAATAGCCACACCGAGCCACCAGTATTATACCTTGTTTATACCTGCAAGGTCATGCCCAATGTATCTGCACTGTGATTGGACACTCTGACCGTGGCTAACTCGTGTTATGAGCAATAGAAGTAAAAGTCACTTGGATCCATTTGTGGTCATAGTCAGTGGCACATGCCAACTTTGTCAAGGCATTGCGTACAATAGCCACATCGAGCCACCAGTATTCTGCCTTGTTTACACCTGCAAGATCATGCCTAGTA
Organism: Penium margaritaceum; assembly: GCA_023375785.1. Lineage (NCBI taxonomy): Eukaryota > Viridiplantae > Streptophyta > Zygnematophyceae > Desmidiales > Peniaceae > Penium > Penium margaritaceum. The sequence goes on from SZWC01011427.1 coordinate 18,738, forward strand.
TGTCTGCCCTCTGATTGGACACTCTGAACGTGGCTGACTCGTGTTATGATTCGTAGAAGTTAAAGTCACTTGGATACGTTTGTGGTCATGGTCAGTGGCACATGCCAATTTTGTCAAGGCAATGAGTACAATACCCATGCGGAGCCACCAGTATTCTACCTTGTTTATACCTGCAAAGTCATGTCCAGAATATCTGCACTATGTTTGGACACTCTGACCGTGGCTGACTTGTGTTATGATTCACAGCCGTTTAAGGTACTTGGTAAACTTTTTGTTCATGGTCAGTGGCACATGCCAACTTTGTCAAGGCATTGCGCAGAATAGCCACACCGAGCCACCAGTACTGTTCCTTGTTTGCACCTGCAAGATCTTTCCGATAATATCTATACTGTGATTGGACACTCTGACCGTGGCCGTCTCGTGTTATGATTCATAGCCGTTGAAGGTCCTTGGTAAACTTTGTGGTCATGGTCAGTGAAACATGCCAACGTTTTCAAGGCATTGCACAGAATAGCCACACCGAGCCGCCAGTATTGTACCTTGTTTATTCCTGCAACGTCATGCCCAGTATCTATACACTGTGATTGGATACTCTGACCGTGGCTGACTTGTGTTATGGTTCATAGCCGTTTAAGGTGTCAGAGAAATATACAAGGGTCATACGGTTCGTGTGCACTTACTAGGATACCCCCTCGGTGACATTTTGTCCACCTCGTGTGCCATAGCTCCCGAACCAGAAAAATACTCGAATACCCAGCTGCGAGAGGATTCACCTCCTCGGTGCGACAATCCCAACGGCTCACCGGCCACGGTTCTGTGCGCAGCTCAACCAGCTGTCATTACCATTCGCCAACGTACGTGCGAGCCACCGCACGATGACCTGCACCGCACCAAGCACCGACCACCGCACCACGTGGTTCGGTACCCACGACAAGCCAAACTGACGATCCACCTTGTCTCCACCAAGGAGGAGGGGCCCTCTGACGATCAACGTGCAAGAACCACGATCCGAGTGGCATCGCCATGCGGCCCCAAAGCCACCAAGCAGTAGCAGCAGAAGCATGGTGTTTCCAGCAGCACAGTTCGCATCGCCCAGCATACGTGGGCTTGCTCACCTCTAGTCCTAAGCTAGGCCTGGCTAGTACTTAGGAACAACCTTGTATTCTTGTTTCGAGCCTCAATCGTATCAATCATCATTTATTCCATCGCTTTCGCTGTCGCTTCCGTTCCACTTTTCCTCCGCTTGGTGACTGCCTCTTTCCCATCGCTTCTGCTCCGTGTCCAGCTTATCCCATTTTCCTAACATGGTATCAGAGTCTAAAGATCCTTCGACCTGACCCTCGCTCGACCCTCCCATGGCACTTTCCTTGTCTCGCCTTCTGTGCTTCCCGCCCTCCCGCCCTTCTTCTTCAAGCTTCGTTCCGTCTTTGCCTTCTCTCGCTTGCGGATGGCTGCTGTGCCTTTTTCCTTCAATCGTACTTCACTCTCCCCTCTGATACCCTGTCAGACTGCCTCGCATCATGGCCCTATTCTCTGAAGAAGAGTTCCGCTGGCTTCATGACTTCTACGCTGGCCGTATTTCCGAACCTCCTCCAATACCGCCCTCTCCTCCGCCGCCAGATGTCCTATCCATGCTCTTTCCCACCATCACCTCTGCAGCTCCCCCACCACCATCCATCGCCTCTCAGCCACTACCTCGCTACGTGCATCCTATCCCTCACTTCGATCTTCCAGTACCTCCAACTCCTTCACTGGCCTCCTCCAGCAGCACCTCCACTAATAACGTCATGAGTGACGTCAGCCCCTGTGAACCACTGCTTGCTGATTCGGAATCACCAACTCACGCTCCACCATCTGACCCGCCAGTTTCACCTCCATGCAGTGCCATCATCCTGCAGGAATCCCTCACTGCTCCCGCTCAGCCCATTCCACCATCACCACTACCACCAGAAGAGTTTGAGCCACCTTCCCTTCCTCGCTCCTCTCCACTGTCGTTCTGCTCCGTCCCTCCTGGTTTCCCACCATCACCACCACCACCAGCAGAGCTCGAGCCGCCTTCCCTCATTCGCTCCTCTCCACTGCCATTTTGCGCCATCCCTCTTGGCTTTCCACCTCAACCATCTGGCACCATGACCAAGGCTGACTCCTTTGCTCTCCTTCCTCATGCTACCGCACCACCACCACAACAACTTGACAAGTGGCCACCGTCGCTCCCATTCCAGGAGATCCCCCCTGGATTTGCTCTCTCTCCTGCAACACCTGGATCGCACACCCTGCTGTCCCCATCATCATCCGCTCAGCCTACGTCTCCGAACCTCCCAGAGTCCTCACTCTACCGTCACCCCTTTCTCTCCCCCGCTCAACAACCTCATCTTGCCCCTCACGGGAGCAGCACCACACCTACACTGGAACTCTTCCTCCTTCTTGCCTCTCTCCGCTCTTCTCCTTCCCTCAACTCCTTCTCATTTCTCTCTCTCATCAAGACTTTGGTCCCTTCTAGTGCTCCTACTGAACACACCTTTTCCTCGTCCCACTCCGACCCCGGTTTTTTACCTCTACTTTCAGCTGGCCCTCTCCCAGCTCCACCTGCACCCCGGGTATCCCCAGATCTGCCGCAGTGGTCCCATGGGTTTACACCTCTTTTTTCCCGCCCACTCTCGACCATGGCGGTTGCTCTGACACTCTCCTCTCAGTTCCTTTCTTGTGACTCCTGTGCGTGCTCAAAAGCCCGCAATTCTCACAACACTTCATCTTCTCACGTGTCTCACCATGTGCCCTTGCGGGTGGCTGTCAGAGAAATATACAAGGGTCACACGGTTCATGTGCACTTACTGGGATACCCCCTCGGTGACATTTTGTCCACTTCGTGTGCCGCAGCTCCCGAACCAGAAAAATACTCAAATACCCAGCTGCGAGAGGATTCACCTCCTCGGTGCGATAATCCCAACGGCTCACCGGCCACGGTTCTACGCGCAGCTCAACCAGCTGTCATTACCGTTCGCCAACGTACGTGCGAGCCACCGCACGATGACCTGCACCGCACCAAGCACCGACCACCGCACCACGCGGTTCGGTACCCACTACAAGCCAAACTGACAATCCACCTTGTCTCCACCAAGGAGGAGGGACCCTCCGACGATCAACGTGCAAGAACCATGATCCGAGTGCCATCGCCATGTAGCCCCAAAGCCACCAAGTAGTAGCAGCAGAAGCATGGTGTTTCCAGCAGCACAGTTGGCATCGCCCAGCATACCTGGGCTTGCTCACCTCTAGTCCTAAGCTAGGCCTAGCTAGTACTTAGGAACAACATTGTATTCTTGTTTCCTGCCTCAATCACATCAATCATCATTTCTTCCATCGCTTCCGCTGTCGCTTTCGTTCCACTTTTCCTCCGCTTGGTGACTGCCTCTTTCCCATCGCTTCCGCTCCGTGTCCAGCTTCTCCCATTTTCCTAACATAAGGTACTTGGTACACTTTGTGGTCATGGTCAGTGGCACATGCCAACTTTGTCAAGGCATTGCACACAATAGCCGTGCCAAGCCACCGGTTTTTACCTTGTTTAAACCTGCAAGGTCATGCATATTAGATGTATGCTGTGATTGGACACTCTGACTGTGGCTGACTCGTGTTGTGATTAATATAAGCAAAAGTCACTTGGATACAATTGACCATGACCACAAATGTTTCCAAATGATTTTTCTCTTATATTAATTATCGTAACACAAGTCAGCCAGATGTCCTAGGCATGATCTTGCAGGTTCAAACAAGGCAGAATGCTGGAGGCTCGGTGTGCCTATTGTGCGCAATGCCTTGACAAAGTTGACATGTACCACTGACCATGAACACAAATGTATCCAAGTGACTTTTACTTCTATTGATCATAACACAGGTCAGCCACGGTCAGAGTGTCCAATCACAGTGCAGGTGTACTAGGCATGACCTTGCAGATATGAACAAGGTAGAATACTGGTGGCTCGGTATGGCTATTGCGCACAATGCCTTGACAAAGTTGGCATGTGCCACTGATTATGACCACAAATGTATCCAAGTGACTTTTACTTCTATTGATCATAACATGATTCAGCCGCGGTCACAGTGTCCAATCATGGTGCAGATGTACTAGGCATGATCTTGCACGTTCAAAGAAGGTAGAACACTGGTGGCTCGGTGTGGCTATGTTGCGCAATTCCTTGACAAAGTTGGCATGTGCCACTGACCATTTCCACAGATATTTACCAATTGACTTTAACTTCTACGAATCGTAACACAAGTCAACCTCGGTAAGAGTACCCAATCACAGTTCAGATGTAATAGGCATGACCTTGCAGGTATAAACAAGGTAAAAAACCGGTGGCTTGGAACGTCTATTGTGCGCAATGCCTGGACAAAGTTGGCACGTGCCACTGACCACGACCACAAAGTTTACCAAGTACCTTAAACGACTAAGAATCATAACACGAATCAGCCACGGGCAGAGTATCCACTCACAGTGAAGATTGTCAGAAGAATGCAGTGAGTGAAGACGGCAGGAACAGGAGCGAGCAAAAGCAATGGAGCAGGTAGAAGTGATGTGGAGCAGAGCGGCACATGCGGATCCAATGAGTTAGTCGCAGGGCCGCGAAAGGACACAAGGCACTAGAGCTCCAAGGTGGACAGAGTGCAGAGGAGAGAAGTTGACAACAAAGCGAAGGAGGTGACGGAAGCAAAGGATTGAGGGTGGCAAAGCGAAGAGCCTTGAAGAGATAGTGGTGGGCAAAGACAATGAAAGTGAGAGACGAGCAGAGCGAGGACGCGGCGGCAAAGCCGCGGAATCAAAAGAGAATATGATGAGCAAAACTGTTCTGGTTAACTCGAGGGAATGATCATCCTCGGTATGAAAAGGACAGAACTGGACAAAGGAGCAAAGCAACGGCTTCTTTCCACTAGCCGAACGTGAGTTACAGATGTCACTTTATTAGGGGATGACTTGACACATCGAACTCAACGGTCAGTCTGACCGAGAGCCGTTAGGTAAAGGTGGCTCGGTCTTGGACCTGAACCGTTATTGAGAAAGTGGGCATAACTCTTGTCGGAGTCAATGATTTCCAACAGACCCCCTGAGTCCGAGAAGAGTTAGTAGCAGTACCTCTCCCAATCTCCAGGGAGTTGACCATGGCAGCGTTCAAGGAGACCCTTCCACATGGCATGCAGGTTATCGGGATGAGCTGCCACCAGGTAGTGTAGATCACTGGAGATGAAGCGTTGTAGCCAAGTACAGAGGCCGTAGTCAAGGCTGTCCTACTTTTTGGTCATCTCAGCTGGGGAACAGCGCTTGCCGAGATACTTGAGTCTTCCAAGGAGGGCATTTTTAGTTGCAAATCCACCAATGCGCTCTGGGTGGAGGAGATTGTGGATTTGTGCCAGGCACTCTTGGATGTTGCTCTCTTCTTTGTAGATTATTTCGGCAGCTGGTCCTTGTCCAACTGTTGCAGGAGTCGGGGAGGGTGCTGGAGCACCTTCTGCCACTGGCTCTTCTACCTCTTCTTTTTCTTCTAGTTCCACCAGATCAATTTTGAGGTAGGGTCTGGAGCTGAGCTTTTGAGGCAGAGGTGGAGCAACAGAATTGTCTCGGCAGGAGAGGGTGATCCACCGCCGTTTCCATGCTTCTTGCTACAGGCTGAACCAGACTTTTGGTCCATTGCGTGCATTTGTGTATAGATGATGGAAGGACATATCCACGAGGTTGAAGAGATGTCCCAGATCAGCAGGAAGGTTGCATGATAAAGGTGTGGAGGATGCTAGGGCGTGCGTTGATTCTTGTATGCGCCAACAAGAAAATCGGAGATACGGTACTCGTGGATGAACATGGTACTGCTCACGGTGAGCATTGTGTGGGACCAACTGTAGATGTTGCTTCCATCTTCCTCAAGAGTGGGGCAGGTGTGCCAAGGGTTGGCCATGCTGGATGAGGGCAGAGGGGCAGAGGCAGCCGGAGCAGCAGACTGTGACTGGCTGATGATGAGGAGCAGAATGGCGGATGCTGATTGAATGAGCGCACGGGTGGAACCTCGTGCGCNACGGTGAGCATTGTGTGGGACCAACTGTAGATGTTGCTTCCATCTTCCTCAAGAGTGGGGCAGGTGTGCCAAGGGTTGGCCATGCTGGATGAGGGCAGAGGGGCAGAGGCAGCCGGAGCAGCAGACTGTGACTGGCTGATGATGAGGAGCAGAATGGCGGATGCTGATTGAATGAGCTCACGGGTGGAACCTCGTGCACTGGGAATGTTTCGGCGTGGGTGCAGGTCGTCGTGAAGCAGACGATGTGACCGGGCGGATCCTTGTACCGAGCTGATGATCTTAAAATGATCGGGAGAAGGCGGAGATGGCTGACGAATGAGTGGACGCAGGGGCGAAACCACGTGCGTTGCGGTTTTAGACGAGTATAATGCGGCAAGGGGAAGGCAGGTGCCAATGCGCCGCTAGAAATCTGCCGCCGGCAGATCCGCCGCCGGCGGCACTGCCGGCTTGGATGCAGGCTGCTGCAAAGCGGACAGCGAGCTTGTGCAGGTCCTTGTACTAGTCACAGATGCGAATGCTGAGGAGGCGGAAGTTGATGAAATAGGAGTGGGTGCAGGGGCGAAACCACGTGCGCTGCGGAAGATTTTGGCGTGGGCGGAGGTCGTCGCGAACAGGCGATGCGACCGGGCAGATCCGTGTACCGAGCAGAAGCTGAAGCAGAGGAATCGATGATGGCGGATGGATGAGTGGGCGCAGGGGCGAAATCACGTGCGCTCATGGAAGAAGGCGGTGTGGATGATGCTGCTGATGAAGTTGGGAGACGACAGAAGAGGCTGAGATACAAAGAGCGGATGATGGAGGTGACGATGCAAGCGAAGAGTGACGTGAGGAAGGCAGATGAGACTGGGGAAGGCGGTTGAAGCGAAGAGAATGAAGAGAGCTGAGGGCGGCAGAGGAAGATGTGGGTGATCAAGAGAAAGACTATTGACGAGGCGGCAGATGTGAAGATGAAGGTTGCAGCGGGCACAGGACGGCGGGGGATGACACGGCACGTGACAACCAAGTCTCTGCCTTCAAGAGAGTGACGGCTTGTTCCCCAGTTGGGTCTAGACCGACGGGCAGGAAGACTAGTGGTGTCCGATGTCCCGGTAGCGAGAGGATGGCGGTTGCAGCAGAAGAAGTCACATGACAGGCAGATACACAGGACCGCTGATGTCAGGAGAGTGACGGCTTGTTCCTCAGTTAGCTCGCAATGGGAGCAGGAAGACTGGTGGTGTCCGATATCCTGACAACGAGAGTTGCGCTGCTGTTGAGGACGCAAGAACGCAGTGTGAGGATTCGGCGCGACACAACAGATGCGAGGAGACTGATAACGATGGGGCAGATGGAGAAGATGAGGTTGACTAGAAGAGAGGAGAAGGGCGGAGGTATTTGCAAGGTTGCGAATATGAAGGGTGGCAGATGATGAGTGACAGGAAGCTTCTCAGAAGTTGATTGTGGGTGGCGGCTTGGGAGCTGCTTGCAGCTGTTATGCACGGCGAGTCACCAATTGTTGGCCATGGGCACAGAATGGACACAGGGCTTCCTTTGGATGACAAGGCGTTGCTTCAGCGCGAGGAGCACTTCAAGTGGTGCTGCTGATGTCCGCAGCTGGTGATGGTGGCAGAGGACGGCAGACTCGAGAGGGGATGCAATGGTGGCGGCAGAGTGATAACTTGGTCACGAGGCACCAGGTGATGTCGCCTGATGCTCTGATACCATGTCAGAAGAATGCAGTGAGTGAAGACGGCAGGAGCAGAAGCGAGCAGAAGCAATGGAGTAGGTAGAAGTGATGTAGAGCGGAGCAGCACATGCGGATCCAAGGAGTTAGTCCCAGGACCGCGAAAGGACACAAGGTACTAGACCTCAAAGGTAGACAGAGTGCAGAGGAGAGAACTTGAGAACAAAGCGAGGGAGGTGACGGAAGCGAAGGGTTGAGGGTGGCAAAGCGAAGAGCCTTGAAGAGACACTGGTGGGCGAAGGCAATGAAAGTGAGAGAAGAGCAGAGCGAGGACGCGGCGGCGAAGCCGCGGAACCAAGAGAGAATAGGATGAGCAGACCTGTTCTGGTTAACTCGAGGGAATTAACATCCTCGGTATGAAAAGGACAGAACAGGACAAAGGAGCAAAGCAACGACTTCTTTCTGCTAGCCGGACGCAGGTGACAACTGTCACTTTATTAGGGGATGACTCGGCACAGCGAACTCAACGGTCAGTCTGACCAAGAGCCGTTATGTCAAGGTGGCTTGGTCTTGGACCTGAACCGTTATACAGAAAGTGGGAATAACTCTTGTCGGAGTCGATGATTTCCAACACAGATATACTGTGCATGACCTTAAAGGTAGAAACAAGGTAGAATACTGGTAGATTGGTGTGGCTATTGTGCGCAATGCCTTGACAAAGTTGGCATGTGCCACTGATCATGACCACAAAGTTTACCAAGTGACTTTAACTTCTATGAATCCTAACACGAGTCAGCCACAGTCAGAGTGCCGAATCACAGTTTAGATGTTATAGGCATGAACGTTCAAGTATAAACAAGGTAAAAAACTGTTGGCTTGGCACAGCTATTGTGCGCAATGCCTTGACAAAGTTGGCATGTGCCAATGACCATGACCACAAAGCTTACCAAGTACCTTAAACGGCCATGAATCATAACACGGGTCAGCCACGGTCAGAGTGTCCAATGACAGTGCAGATATACAGGGCATGACCTTGCAGATCTGAAAGGTAGAATACTGGTGGCTCGGTGTGGCTATTGTGCACAATGCCTTGACAAAGTTGGCATGTGCCACTGACCATGACCACAAATGTATCCAAGTGACTTTTACTTCTTTTGATCATAGCACGAGTCAGCCACGGTCAGAGTGTCCAATCACAGTGCAGATGTACTAGGCATGAAATTGCAGGTGCAAAAAAGGTAGAATACTGGTGGCTCGGTGTGGCTACTGTGCGCAATGCCTTGACAAAGTTGGCATGTGCCACTGACCATGACCACAAATGTATCCAAGTGACTTTTACTTCTTTTGATCATAGCACGAGTCAGCCACGGTCAGAGTGTCCAATCACAGTGCAGATGTACTAGGCATGAAATTGCAGGTGCAAAAAAGGTAGAATACTGGTGGCTCGGTGTGGCTACTGTGCGCAATGCCTTGACAAAGTTGGCATGTGCCACTGACCATGACGACAAAGTTTTTCAAGTAACTTTAACCTCTACAAATCATAACACGAGTCAGCCATGGTCAGAGTACCCAATCATAGTGCACATCTAATGTGCATTACCTTGCACATATAAACAGGGTAAAAAACCAGTGTCTTGGCACGGCTATTGTTCGCAATGCCTTGACAAGGTTGGCATGTGCCACTGACCATGACAACAAAGTTTACCAAGTGACTTTAACTTATACGAATCGTAACAGGAGTCATCCACAGTCAGAGTGCCCAATCACAGTTCAGATGTACTAGACATGACCTTGCAGGCATAAACAAGGTAAAAAACCCGTGGCTTGGCACGACTATTGTGCGCAATGCCTTGACAAAGTTGGCATGTGCCAATGACTATGACCACAAAGTTTACCAAGTACCTTAAACGGCCATGAATCATAACACGGGTCAGCCACGGTCAGAGTGTCCAATGACAGCGTAGATATACAGGGCATGACCTTGCAGATCTGAAAGGTAGAATACTGGTGGCTCGGTGTCGCTATTGTGCACAATGCCTTGACAAAGTTGGCATGTGCCACTGACCATGACCACAAATGTATCCAAGTGACTTTTACTTCTATTGATCATAGCACAAGTCAGCCACGGTCAGAGTGTCCAATCACAGTGCAGATGTACTAGGCATGAAATTGCAGGTGCAAAAAAGGTAGAATACTGGTGGCTCGGTGTGGCTACTGTGTGCAATGCCTTGACAAAGTTGGCATGTGCCACTGACCATGACGACAAAGTTTATCAAGTAACTTTAACCTCTACAAATCATAACACGAGTCAGCCATGGTCAGAGTACCCAATCATAGCGCATATCTAATGTGCATTACCTTGCACATATAAACAGGGTAAAAAACCGGTGTCTTGGCACGGCTATTGTTCGCAATGCCTTGACAAGGTTGGCAAGTGCCACTGACCATGACAACAAAGTTTACCAAGTGACTTTAACTTATACGAATCATAACAGGAGTCATCCACAGTCAGAGTGCCCAATCGCTTTCAGATGTACTAGACATGACCTTGCAGGCATAAACAAGGTAAAAAACCCGTGGCTTGGCACGACTATTGTGCGCAATGCCTTGACAAAGTTGGCATGTGCCATTGACCATGACCACAAAGTTTACCAAGTACCTTAAACGGCTATGAATTATAACACAAGTCAGCCACGGTCAGAGTGTCCAATCACAGTG
>SZWC01011427.1:29325-45834 GCA_023375785.1 Penium margaritaceum
GGCTATTATGTGCAATTCCTTGACAAAGTTGGCATGTGCTACTGACCATGATCACAAAGTTTACCAAGTACCTTAAACGGCTATGAATTATAACACAAGTCAGCCACGGTCAGAGTGTCCAATCACAGTGAAGATACACTGGGCATGACCTTACAGGTATGAACAAGGTAGAACTCTGGTGGCTTGGTGTGGCTATTGTGTGCAATGCCCTGACAAATTTGGCATGTGCCACTGACCATGACCACAAATGTATCCAAGTGACTTTTACTTCTATTGATCATAACACGAGTCAGCCAAGGTCAGAGTGTCCAGTCACAGTGCAGATGGACTAGGCATGACCTTACAGGTGCAAATCAGGTAGAAAACTGGTGGCTCGGTGTGGCTATTGTGCGCAATGCCTTGATGAAGCTGGCATGTGCCACTGACCATGACCAGAAAGATTACCAAGTGACTTTAACTTCTGCGAATCGTAATATGAGTCAGCCACGGTCAGAGTGCCCAATCACATTGCACATCTAATATGCATGATCTTGCAGGTATAAACAAGTTCAAAAACCAGTGGCTTGGCATGGCTATTGTACGCAATGCCTTGACAAAGCTAGCATGTGCCACAGACCATGACCACAAAGTTTACCAAGTACCTTAAACGGTTATAAATCATAACACGAATCAGCCACAGTCAGAGTGTCCAATCATAGTGCAGATATACTGGGCATGACCTTACAGGTATAGACAAGGTAGAATTCTGGTGGCTCAGTGTGGCTATTGTGCGATATGCCTTGACAAAGTTGGCATGTGCCACTGACCATGACCACAAATGTAACCAAGTGACTTTTAATTCTATTGATCATAACACGAGTCAGCCACGGTCAGCGTGTCCAGTCATAGTGCAGATGTACTAGGCATGACCGTGCAGGTGCAAACAAGGTAGAAAACTGGTGGCTCGGTGTGGCTATTGTGCGCAATGCCTTGACGAAGTTGGCATGTGCCACTGACCCTGACCACAAAGTTTACCAAGTGACTCTAACTTCTACGAATCGTAACACGAGTCAGCCACGGTCAGAGTGACCAATCATTGTGCACATATAATATGCATGACATTGCAGGTATAAAAAAGTTTAAAAACCGGTGGCTTGGCACGGCTATTGTGCGCAATGCCTTGACAAAGTTGGCATGTGCCACTGACCACGACCACAAACTTTACCAAGTACCTTAAACGGCTATGGATTATAACACGAGTCAGCCACGGTCAGAGTGTCCAATCACAGTACAGATACTGCGCATTACTTTGCAGGTATGAACAAGGTAGAATACGGGTGGCTCGGTGTGGCTATTGTTGGCAATGCCTTGACAAAGTTGGCATGTGCCACTGACCATGACCACAAATGTATCCAAGTGACTTTCACTTCTATTGATCATAACACAAGTCAGCCACTGTCAACGTGTCCAATTACAGTGCAGATGTACTAGGCATGAAATTGCAGGTGCAAAAAAGGTATAATACTGGTGGCTCGGTGTGGCTACAGTGCGCAATGCCTTGACAAAGTTGGCATGTGCCACTGACCATGACCACAAAGTTTACCAAGTGACTTTAACCTCTAGGAATCATAACACGAGTCAGCCACGGTCAGAGTACCCAATGACAGTGCATATCTCATATGCATGACCTTGCACGTATAAACAGGGCAAAAAACCGGTGTCTTGGCACGGCTATTGTGCGCAATGCCTTGACAATGTTGGCATGTGCCACTGACCATGACGATAAAGTTTACCAAGTGACTTTAACTTCTGCGAATCGTAACAGGAGTCATCCACAGTCAGAGTGCCCAATCACAGTTGAGATGCACTAGGCATGACCTTGCATGTATAAACAAGGTAAAAAACCCGTGGCTTGGCACGGCTATTGTGCGCAATGCCTTGACAAATTTGGCATGTGCCACTGACCATGATCACAAAGTTTACCAAGTACCTTAAACGGCTATGAATCACAACACGAGTCAGCCACGGTCAGAGTGTCCAATCACAGTATACATATACTGCGCATGACCTTGCAGGTATGAACAAGGTAGAATACTGGTGGCTTGGTGTGGCTATTATGTGCAATGCCTTGACAAAGTTGGCGTGTGCCACTGACCATGACCACAAATGTATCCAAGTGACTTTTACTTCTATTGATCATAACACGAGTTAGCCAAGGTCAGAGTGTCCGATCACTGTGCAGATGTACTAGGCATGATCTTTCAGGTGCAAATAAGGTAGAATACTGGTGGCTCGGTGTGGCTATTGTGCCCAATGCCTTGACAAAGTTGGCATGTGCCACTGGCCATGACCACAAAGTTTACCAAGTAACGTTAACTTCTATGAATCATAACAAGAGTCAGTCACGTTCAGAGTGTCCAATCACAGTGCAAATGTACTAGGCATGATCTTGCAGGTGCAAACATGGTAGAATACTGGTGGCCTGGTGTGGCTATTCTGCACAATGCCTTATAAATGTTGGCATGTGCCACTGACCATGACCACAAATGTATCCAACTGACTTTTACTTCTATTGACCGTAACACGAGTCAGCCACGTTCAGAGTGCCCAATCACCGTGCACATCTTATATGCATGACCTTTAAGGAATAAACAAGGTAAAAAACCGGTGGCTTGCTACGGCTATTATGCGCAATGCCTTGACAAATTTGGCATGTGTCACTGTCCATGACCACAAAGATTGCCAAGTGACTTTAACTTATACGAATCGTAAGATGATTCAGCCACCGTCAGTGTGCCCAATCATAGTGCATATCTTATATGCATGACCTTGCAGATATAAACAATGTAAAAAACCGGTGGCTTGGTACGGCTATTATGCGCACTGCCTTGACAAAGTTGGCATGTGCCACTGACCATGACCACAAATGTATCCAAGTGACTTGTACTTCTATTGATCATAACACGAGTCAGCTACGGTCAAAGTGTCCAATCACAATGCAGATGTACTAGGCATGATCTTGCAGGTACAAACAAGATAGAATACTGGTAACTTGGCACGGCTATTGTGCGCAATGCCTTGACAAGGTTGGCATGTGCCACTGACCATGACCACAAATGTATCAAAGTGACGTTTACTTATATTGATGACAACACAAGTCAGCCACGGTCAGAGTGTCCAATCACACTACAGATGTGCTAGGCATGATCTTGCAGGTGCAAACAAGGTATAATACTGGTGGCTTGGTGTGCCTGATGTGCGGAATGCCTTTACAAAGTTGGCATGTGCCACTGACCATGACCACAAATGTATCCAAGTGACTGTCACTTCTATTGATCATAACACGAGTCAGCCACGGTCAGAGAGTCTTATCACAGTGCAGATATACTGGGCATCATCTTACAGGTATAAACAAGGTAGAATAAGGGTGGCTCGCTGTGGCTACTGTGCGCAATGCCTTGACAAAGGTGGCTTGTGCCACTGACCATGACCACAAATGTATCAAAGTGACTTTTACTTCTATTGATCATAGCAGGAGTCAGCCACGGACAGACTGTCCAATCAGAGTGCAGATGTACTAGGCATAATCTTGCAGGTATAAACAAGGTGGAATACTGGTGGCTCGGTGTGGCTATTGTGCGCAATGCCTTCAGTAAGTCGGCATGTGCCACTGACCATGACCACAAATGTATCCAAGTGACTTTTACTTCTATTGAACTACATGAGTCAGCCACGGTCAGAGTGTCTAATCAGAGTGCAGATATACCGCGCATGACCTTACATGTATAAGAGGATAGAATACTGGTGGCTCGGTGTGGCTATTGTGCGCGATGCCTTGACAAAGTTGGCAAGTGCCACTGACCATGACCACACAGTTCACCAAGTACCTTAAACGACTATGAATCATAACACGAGCCTGTCACGGTCAGAGTGTCCAATCACAGTGCAGATATACCGGGCATGACATTGCAGGTATAAAAAAGGTAGAATACTGGTGGCTCGGTGTGGTTATTGTGCGCAATGCCTTGACAAAGTTGGCATGTGCCACTAACCATGACCACAAATGTATCCAAGTGACTTTTACGTCTACCAGTTGTAACTTGAGTCAGCCACAGTCAGAGTGCCAAATCACAGTGCAGATGTACGAGGCATGACCTTGCAGGTATAGACAAGGTAAACAAGCGGTGGCTTGGCACGGCTATTGTACGCAATTTGTTGACAAAGTCGGCATGTGCCACTGACCATGACCACAAATTCTACCAAGTACCTTCAACGGATATGATTCATTACAAAAGTCAGACACGGTCAGAGCCTCCAATCAGAGTGCACACATACTGGGCATGACCTTTTCGGTACACACAGGATAGAATACTGGTGGCTTTCTGTGGCTATTGTGCGCAATGCCTTGACAAAATTGGCATGTGCCACTGCCCATGACCACAAATGTATCCAAGTGACTTTTACTTCTGTTGATCACAACACGAGTCAGCCACGGTCAGAGTGTCCAATCACAGTGCAGATATACTCGAAATGACCTTGCAGGTGTAAACAAGGTAGAATACTGGTGGCTGGGTGTGGCTATTGTGCGCAATGCCTTGACAAAGTTGGCATGTGCCACTGACCATGACCACAAAGTTTACCAAATACCTTAAACGGCTATGAATCATAACACGAGTCAGCCACGGTCAGAGTGTCCGATCACAATGCAGACTTACTAGGCATGATCTTGCAGGTAAAAACAAGGTAGAATACTGGTGACTCGGTGTGGCTATTGTATGCAGTGCCTTGACAAAGTTGGCATGTGCCACTGACCATGACCACAAATGTATCAAAGTGACTTTTACTTCTATTGATCATAACACGAGTCAGCCACGGTCAAAGTGTCCAGTCATAGTGCAGATGTACTAGGCATGTTCTTGCAGGAACAAATAAGGTAGAATACTGGTGGCTCGGTGTGGCGATTGTGCGCAATGCCTTGACAAAGTTGGCATGTGCCACTGACCATGACCACAAAGTTTACCAAGTGACTTTAACTTCTACGAATCGTAACACGCGTCAGGAACGGTCAGAGTGCCCAATCACAGTGCACATCTAGTATGCATGACCTTGCAGGTATAAACAAGGTAAAAAACCGATGGCTTGGCATGGCTAATGTGCGCAATGCCTCGACAAAGTTGGCATGTTCCACTGACCACGACCACAACGTTTACCAAGTACCTTAAATGGCTATGAATCATAACACGAGTCAGCCACAGTCAGAGTGTCCAATGACAGTGCAGATGTACTAGGCATGATCTTGCATGTACAAACAAGGTAGAATACTGGTGGCTCAGTGTGGCTATTGTGCGCAGTGCCTTGACAAAGTTGGCGTGTGCCACTGACCATGACCACAAATTTATCCAAGTGACATTTACTTTTATTGATCATAACACGAGTTTGCCACGGTCAGAGTGTCCAATCACAGTGCAGATGTACTAGGCATGATCTTGCAGGTACAAACAAGGTAGAATACTGGCTTGGTGTGGCTATTGTGCGCAATGCCTTGACAAAGTTGGCATGTGCCACTGACCATGACCACAAATGTATCCAATTGAATTTTACTTATATTGATCATAACACAAGCCAGCCACGGTCAGAGTGTCCACCCAAAGTGCAGATGTATTAGGCATGCTCTTTCAGGTGCAAAAAAGGTATAATACCGGTGGATCGGTGTGGCTATTGTGCACAATGCCTTGACAAACTTGGCATGTGCCACTGACCATGACCACAAAGTTTGCCAAGTGACTTTAACCTCTACGAATCGTAACACGAGTCAGCCACAGTCAGAGTGCCCAATCACAGTGCACATCTAATATGCATGACCTTGCAGGTATAAACAAGGCAAACCGGTGGCTTGGCACAGCTATTGTGTGCAATGCCTTGACAATGTTGGCATGTGCCACTGACCATGACCACAAAGTTTACCAAGTACCTTACACGGCTTTGAACCATAATACGAGTCAGCCACGGTCAGAGTTTCCAAGCAGAGTGCAGATATACTGGGCATGACCTTGCATGCATAAATAAGGTAGAATATAGGTGACTTGGTGTGGTTATTGCGCGCTATGCCTTGACAAAGTTGGAATGTGCCACTGACCATGACCACAGATGTATCCAAGTGACGTTTACCTCTATTGTTTATAACACGAGTCAGCCATGGTCAGAATGTCCAATCACAGTGCAGATGTACTAGGCATGATCTTACAGGTGCAAACAAGATAGAATACTAGTGGCTCGGTGTGGCTATTGCACGCAATGCCTTGACAAAGTTGGCGTGTGCCACTGACCATGACCACAAAGTTGATCAAATGACTTTAACTTCTACGAATCACAACACGAGTCAGCCACGGTCAGAGTGTACAATCACAGTGCACATCTAATATTCATGACCTTGCAGGTATGAACAAAGTAATAGCCGGTAGCTTGCCACGGCTAATGTGCGCAATGCCTTGACAAAGTTGGCATGTGCCACTGACCATGACCACAACGTTTACCAAGTACCTTAAACGGCTATGAATCATAACACAAGTCAGCCACGGTCAGAGTGTCCAATCACAGTGCAGATATACTGGGCATGACCTTGCAGGTACAAACAATGTAGAATACGGGTGGCTTGGTGTAGCTATTGTGCGCAATGCCTTGACAAGGTTGGCATGTGCCACTGACCACGACCACAAATGTATCCAAGTGACTTTTACTTCTATTGATCATGGCACGAGTCAGCCACGGTCATAGTGTCCAGTCACAGTGCAGATGTATTAGGCATGATCTTGCAGGTGCAAACAAGGTAGAATACTGGTAGCTCGGTGTGGCTATTGTGCAGAATGCCTTGACAATGTTGGCATGTGCCACTGACCATGACCACGAATACATCCAAGTGACTTTAACTTGTATTGATCATAACACGAGTCAGCCACGGTCAGAGTGTCCGATCACAGTGCACATGTACTAGGCATGAACTTGCAGCTATGAACAAGGTAGAATACTGGTGGCTTGGCACGGCTACTGTGCACAATGCCTTGACAAAGTTGGCATGTGCCACAGACCATGACAACAAAGTTTACCAAGTGACTTGAACTTCTACAAATCATAACACGAGTCAGCCACGGCCAGAGTACCCAATCACAGTGCACATCTACTATGCCTGACCTTGCAGGTATTAAAAAAGGTAAAAAAACTGGTGGCTTGGCATGGCTATTGTGCGCAATGCATTGACAAAGTTGGAATGTGCCACTGACCATGACCACAAAGTTTACCAAGTGACTTTAACTTCTACGAATCGTATCATGAGTCAGCCACGGTCGGAGTGTCCAATCACAGTGCAGATGTACTAGGCATGATCTTGCAGGTGCAAAAAAGGTAGAATACTGGTGGCTCGGTGTGGCTATTGTGCGCAATGCCTTGACAAAGTTGGCATGTTCAACTAACCATGACCACAAAGTTTACCAAGTGACTTTAACTTCTACGAATCATAACACGAGTCAGCCACGGTCAGAGTACTTAATTGGAGTGCACATCTAATATGCATGACCTTGCAGGTATAAAAATGGTAACAAACCGGTGGCTTGGCACGGCTTTTGTGCGCAATGCCTTGACAAAGTTGTTATGTGCCACTGACCAGGACCATAGCGTTTACCAAGTGGCTTTAACTTCTACGAATCATAACACGAGTCAGCCACGGTCAGAGTATCCAATCACAGTGCAGATGTACTAGGCATGATCTTGCGGGTGCAAACAAGGTAGAATACTGGTGGCTCGGTGTGGCCATTGTGCGCAATGCGTTGACAAAGTTGGCATGTGGCACTGACCATAACCACAGAGTTTACCAATTGACTTCAACTTCTACGAATCATAACACGAGTCAGCCACGGTCAGAGTACCCAATCACAGTGCACATCTAATATGCATAACCTTGTAGGTATAAGCAAGGTAAAAATCCGGTGGCTTGGCAGGGCTATTGTGCGCAATGCCTTCACAAAGATGGCATGTGCCACTGACCATGACCACAAAGTTTACCAAGTAACTTTAACTTCTACGAATCCTAACACGAGTTAGCCAGGATCAGAGTGTCCAATCACAGTGCAGATGTACTAGGCATGATCTCGCAGGTACAAACAAGGTAGAATACTAGTGGCTCGGTGTGGCTATTGTGCGCAATGCCTTGACAAAGTTGGCATGTGCCACTAACCGTGACCACAAAGTTTACCAAGTGACTTTAAGTTCTACGATTCATAACACGAGTCAGCCATGGTCAGAGTACCCAATCATAGTGAAAATCTAACATGAATGACCTTGCAGGTATACACAAGGTAAAAATCCGGTGGCTTGGCATGGCTATTGTGCGCAACGCCTTGACAAAGTTGGCATGTACCACTGCCCATGACCACAACGTTTACCAAGTGACTTTAACTTCTACGAATCATAACACGAGTAAGCCACGGTCATAGTATCCAAACACAGTGCAGATGTACTAGGCATGATCTTGCATGTGTAAACAAGGTATAATACTGGTGGCTCGGTGTGGCCATTGTGTGCAATGCTTTGACAAAGTTGGCATGTGCCACTGACCATGACCACAAAGTTTACCAAGTGACTTTAACTTATACGAATCATAACACGCGTCAGCCACTGTCAGAGTACCCAATCACAGTGCACATCTAATATGCATGACATTGCAGGTATAAACAAGGTAAAAAACCGGTGGCTTGGAACGGCTATAGTGCGCAATGCCTTGACAGAGTTGGCATGTGCCACTGACGATGACCACAATGTTTACCAAGTGACTTTAACTTCTACGAATCATAACACGAGTCAACCACGGTCAGAGTGTCCAATCACAGTGCAGATGTACTAGGCATGATCTTGCAGGTGCAAACAAGGTAGAATACTGGTGGCTCGGTGTGGCCATTGTGCGTAATGCCCTGACAAAGTTGGCATGTGCCACTGACCATGACCACAAAGTTTACCAAGTGACTTTAACTTCTACGAATCATAACACGAGTCATCCACGGTCAGAGTACCCAATCACAGTGCACATCTAATATGCATGACATTGCAGGTATAAACAAGGTAAAAAACCGGTGGCTTGGTATGGCTACTGTGCGCAATGCCTTGACAAAGCTGGCATGTGCCACTGATCATGACCACAAAGGTGACCAAATGACTTTAACTTCTACAAATCATCACACAAGTCATCCACGGTCAGAGTGTCCAATCACAGTGCAGATGTACTAGGCATGATCTTGCAGGTGCAAACAAGGTAGAATACTGGTGGCTTGGTGTGGCTATTGTGCACAATGCCTTGACAAAGTTGGCATGTGCCACTGACCATGACCACAAAGTACCTTTAACGGCTATGAATCATAACACGGGTCAGCCACGGTCAGAGTGTCCAATCATAGTGCAGATATAGTCGGCATGATCATGCAGGTATGAACCAGTAAGAATACTGGTGGCTCGGTGTGGCTATTGTGCGCAATGCCTTGACAAAGTTGGCATGTGCCACTGACCATGACCACAATGTTTACCAAGTGACTTTCACTTCTATGAAGCATAACACGAGTCAGCCACGGTCAGAGTGTCCAATCACAGTGCAGATATACTGGGCATGACCTTGTAGGTATAAACAAGGTATAGTACTGGTAGCTTGGCGTGGCTATTGTGCGCAGTGCCTTGACAAAATTGGCATGTGCAACTGACTATGACCACAAATGTATCCAAGTGACTTTTACTTCTGTTGATCATAATACGAGTCACCCACGGTCAGAGTGTCCAATCACAGTGCACATGTACTAGGCATGATTGTATAGGTTCAAGCAAGGTAGAATACTGGTGGCTCGGTGTAGCTATTGTGCGCAATTCCTTGACAAAGTTGGCATGTGCCACTGACCATGACCACAAAGTTTACCAAATACCTTAAACGGCTATGAATCATAACACGAGTCAGCCACGGTCAGAGTGTCCAATACAGTGCAGATGTATTAGGAATGACCAATACATCTGAACTGTGATTGGACACTCCGACCGTGGCTGACTCGTGTTATGATCCATAGAAGTAAAAGTCACTTGGAAACATTTCTGTTCATGGTTAGTGGCACATGCCAACTTTGTCAAGGCATTGCGTACAATAGCCGTGCTAAGCCACTGTTTTAATACCTTGTTTATACCTGCAAGGTCATGCATATTAGATGTACAATGTGATTGGACACTCTGACCATGGCTGACTCGTGTTCTGAATCGTAGAAGTTAAAGTCAATAGGTAAACTTTGTGGCCATGGTCAGTGGCACATGCCAACTTTATGAAGGCATTGCGCATAATAGCCACACCGAGCCACCAGTATTCTACCTTGTTTGAACCTGCAAGATCATTCCTAGTTTCTCTGCACTGTGATTGGACACTCTGACCATGACTGACTCGTGTTATGATCAATAGAAGTAAAAGTCACTTGGATACACTTGTGGTCATGATCAGTGGCACGTGCCAAATGTTTCAAGGCATTGTGCACAATAGCCACACCAAGCCACCAGTATTCTACCTTGTTTGTATCTGCAAGATCATGCCAAGTATATCTGCACTTTGATCGGACATTCTGACTGTGACGGACTCGTGTTATGATTCGTAGAAGTTAAAGTCACTTGGTAACCTTTGTGGTCATGGTCAATGGCACATGCCAACATTGTCAAGGCATTGTGCACAATAGCCACACCAAGCCACTAGAATTCTACCTTGTTTGAACCAGCAAGATCATGCATAGTACATCTGCACTGTGATTGGACACTATGACTGGGCTGACTAGTGTTATGATCAATAGAATTAAAATTCACTTGGATACATTTGTGGTCATGGTCAGTGGCACATGCCAACTTTGTCAAGGCATTGCGCACAATAACCACACCGAGCCACCAGTGTTCTACCCTGTTTATACCTGGAAGGTCATGCCCAGTATATCTGCATTGTGTTTGGACACTCTGACCGTGGCTGACTCGTGTTATGATTCATAGCTGTTTAAGGTACTTGTGTCATAATACACTCACAATATCACAAATCTGCCCCAACTGAGACTCATACTCCACAAGTGCCCCTCCGCGGCAAAGCAAGGGCATACGAATCTTGGACACCAAAAACCTCTGTCGGTGACCACCTCATCTCGCGACGATGGTTCTACACAAGAAATGGTTCGGAGTTTCCATGGCCGACACTTCACAAACGGCCGGTTGCTCGATAACGGTCATCCAGAACCAGCGCTCCGGACTTCGCTCCGCGCTCACGTGGTGGAGAAGCACTCTCTTGCCCGCGTACCAAAAACAGGCATAGCTGAACAACACCGGCGCACCACTCCAGGACTACGTGCCTCCACGACGTCCCGCATCTCTCTTGTTCGTGCCGAGCCGCGAAGCGGCTCCGCACCCTGCCTCCATGGCAGAAGCAGCCAAGCGGCTGCGGCACCACTTAGGCTATCGCCCCCCATAGTAGAGACTAGGACTGGTACTTAAGTAGTTCAATCCTCCTTGTATTTTTTGCCTCTGTTATCAGCTATCTGCTCAAATCAATTGAGCTTGCCTCATCTTCCGCTACGCCTGCCATCACGGCTGTGGCCTCACTGTGTCATCTATTCGTCCACCTTCACATCTCAGGCACTTGCATCCCTTGTTACCTTCATTCGCTTTCACCAGCTTTGCCCTTTGTTGCTCCTTTTCTTTACTCAATCTCACCCACATTGCCTCGTCAAGGCGCCTTTGTACTTCCGCGCCCGTACTGTCATGATTTTGAGGTGGAGAGAATACGACACGGGAAGGCTCGTGGCGCTGCTTGGCACAAGTTATGAGTTGAGCAGGTTGGCAGTAACAAGTTCTGGAGATGAGCGATGCGAGACAGGCAGTTGACCGAGGATCGACCCGATAATAGTTGTGAGAGTGATGGAAGGAAATGATTGATTGATGGAATAGTGGAAGCAAGAGTACATTGATCTAAGCTACTTAAAGTAGTGCTGCTTGGGCTTCGCTAGGACCTCTGCGAGGTGGAAGCGCTAAATTGTGTGACTGGAAACTCTGACCGTGGCTGACTCATGTTATGATTCGTAGCCGTTTAAGGTACTTGGTAAAATTTGTGGTCATGGTCAGTGGCACATGCCACCTTTGTCAAGGCATTGCGCACTATAGCCACACCGAGCCACCAGTATTCTACCTTGTTTATACCTACAAGGTCATGCATATTAGAAGTGCGCTGTGATTGGGCACTCAGACCATGGCTGACTCGTGTTACGATTCATAGAAGTTAAAGTCACTTGGTAAACTTTGTGGTTATGGCCAGTGGCACATGCCACCTTTGTCAAGGCATTGCGCACAATAGCCACACCAAGCCACCAGTATTCTACATTATTTGAACCTGCAAGATCTTGCCCAGTACATCTGCATTGTGATTGGACACTCTGACCGTGGCTTACTCGTGTTGTGGTCAATAGAAGCAAATGTGAATTGGATACATTTGTGGTCGTGGTCAGTGGCACATGCCAACTTTGTCGAGGCATTGCGCACAATAGCCACACCTAGCCACTAGTATTCTACCTTGTTTATACCTGCAAGGCCATGCCTAGTATATCTACACTGTGATTGGACACTCTGACCATGGCTGACTCGTGTTATGATTCAAAGCCGTTTAAGGTACTTGGTAAGCTTTGTGGTCATGGTCAGTGACACATGCCAACTTTGTCAAGGCATTGCGCACACTAGCCAGACCGAACCACCAGTATTATACCTTGTTTGCACCTGCAATATCATGCCTAGTACATCTGCACTGTGGTTGGACACTCTGACCGTGGCTGACTTGAGTAATGATCAGTAGAAGTAAAAGTCACTTGGATACATTTATGGTCATGGTCAGTGGACATGCAAACTTTGTCAAGATATTGCGCAGAATAGTCACACCGAGCCACCAGTATTCTACCTTGATTGTACCTCCAAGGTCATGCCCAGTACATCTGCAATGTGATTGGAGACTCTGACCGTGGCTGACTCGTGTTAAGATTCATAGCCATTTAAGGGAGTTGGTATACTTTGTGGTCATGGTCAGTGGCACATGCCAACTTTGTCAAGGCATTGCGCACAATAGCCAAACCGAGCCACCAATATTCCACCTTGTTTATACCTGCAAGGTCATGCCCAGTATATCTGCACTGTGATTGGACACTCTGCTTGTGGCTGACTCGTGTCATGACTCGTAGCCTTTTAAGGTACTTGGTAAACTTTGTGGTCATGGTCAGTGGCACGTGCCAACTTTGTCAAGGCATTGCGCACAATAGCCACACCGAGCCACCAGTATTCCACCTTGTTTATACCTGAAAGGTCATGCCCAGTATATGTGCACTGTGATTGGACACTCTGACCGTGGCTGACTCGTGTTATGATTCGTAGCCGTTTAAGGTACTTGGTAAACTTTGTGGTCATGGTCAGTGGCACGTGCCAACTTTGTCAAGGCATTGCGCACAATAGCCACACCGAGCCACCAGTATTCCACCTTGTTTATACCTGAAAGGTCATGCCCAGTATATGTGCACTGTGATTGGACACTCTGACCGTGGCTGACTCGTGTTATGATTCGTAGCCGTTTAAGGTACTTGGTAAACTTTGTGGTCATGGTCAGTGGCACGTGCCAACTTTGTCAAGGCATTGCGCACAATAGCCACACCGAGCCACCAGTATTCCACCTTGTTTATACCTGAAAGGTCATGCCCAGTATATGTGCACTGTGATTGGACACTCTGACCGTGGCTGACTCGTGTTATGATTCGTAGCCGTTTAAGGTACTTGGTAAACTTTGTGGTCATGGTCAGTGGCACGTGCCAACTTTGTCAAGGCATTGCGCACAATAGCCACACCGAGCCACCAGTATTCCACCTTGTTTATACCTGAAAGGTCATGCCCAGTATATGTGCACTGTGATTGGACACTCTGACCGTGGCTGACGCGTGTTAAGATTCATAGACGTTTAAGGTACTTGGTAGACTTTGTGGTAATGGTCAATGGCACAGGCCAACTTTGTCAAGGCATTGTGCACAGTTGCCGTGCAAAGCCACTGGTATTTGAACTTGTTTATACCTGCAAGGTCTTGCCTCGTAAATCTGAACTTTGATTGGGTACTCTGACTATGGCTGACTCGTGTTACGATTTGTATATGTTAAAGCCACTTGGTAAACATTGTGGTCATGGTCAATGGCACATGCCAACTTTGTGGTCATGGTCAGTGGAACATGCCAACTTTGTCAAGGCATTGCGCACAATAGCCGTGCCAAGCCACCGGTTTTCTACCTTGTTTATACCTGCAAGGTCATGCATTTTACATGTGTACTGTGATTGGACACTCTGACCATGGCTGACTCGTGTTACGGTTCGTAGAAGTTAAAGTCACTTGGTAAACGTTGTGGTCATGGTCAGTGGCACATGCCGCCTTTGTCTAGGCATTGCGCACAATNTCGTATATTGCTCCCCATACCCCAAATCAATAAAAGAGTGTACACTGTTCCCTGTTTATACAAGGGGGGTCAAGTCAAGTCGACGTCCAAGTCGACTTGGACCGACTTGGCGACTCCGACTTGACCCCCTCAAGTCGGAAGTCGGAGTCAACATGGGATTTGACACTCTGACCGTGACTGACTCGTGTTATGATCAATAGAAGTAAATGTCAGACGGATACATTTGTGGTCATGGTCAGTGGCACATGCCAATGTTGTCAAGGCATTGCGCACAATAGCCACCCCAAGCCAGCAGTATTCTACCTTGTTTATACCTGCAAGGTCATTCCCTGTATATCTGCACAGTGATTGGACACTCTGACCGTGGCTGACTCGTGTTATGATTCATAGCTGTTTAAGGTACTTGGTAAACTGTGTGGTCATGGTCAGTGACACATGCCAACTTTGTAAAGGCATTGCATACAATAGCCGTGCCAAGCCACCGGTTTTTAACCTTGTTTATACCTGTAAGGTCATGCATATTAGATGTGCAATGTCATTGGGCACTCTGACTGTAGCTGAATCGTGTTACGATTCGTAGAACTTAAAGTCACTTGGTAAACATTGTGGTCATGGTCAGTGGCACATGCCAACTTTGTCAAGGCATTGCGCACAATAGCCATACCAAGCCACCAATATTCTACCTTGTTTATACCTGCAAGGTCATGCTCAGTATATCTGCACTGTGATTGGACACTCTGACTGTGGCTGACTCATGTTATGATCCATAGCCGTTTAAGGTACTTGGTAAACTTTTTGGTCATGGTCGGTGGCACATGCCAACTTTGTCAAGGCATTGCATACAATAGCCGTGCCAAGCCACCAGTTCTTTACCTTGTTTAGACCTGCAAGGTCATGCATATTAGATGTGCAATGTCATTGGGAACTCTGAACGTGGCTGACTCGTGTTACAATTTGTAGAAGTTAAAGTCACATGTTAAACTATGTAGTCATGGTCAGTGGCACATGCCAACTTTGTCAAGGCATTGCGCACAATAGCCATACCGAGCCACCAATATTCTACCTTGTTTATACCTGCAAGGTCATGCTCAGTATATCTGCACTGTGATTGGACACTCTGACTGTGGCTGATTCGTGTTATGACTCATAGCCGTTTAAGGTACTTGGTAAGCTTTCTGGTCATGGTCGGTGGCACATGCCAACTTTGTCAAGGCATTGCATACAATAGCCGTGCCAAGCCACCAGTTCTTTACCTTGTTTAGACCTGCAAGGTCATGCATATTAGATGTGCAATGTCATTGGGAACTCTGAACGTGGCTGACTCGTGTTACAATTTGTAGAAGTTAAAGTCACATGTTAAACTATGTAGCCATGGTCAGTGGCACATGCCAACTTTGTCAGGGCATTGCGCACAATAGCCACACTGAGCCACCAGTATTCTACCTTGCTTGCACCTGCAAGATCATGCCTAGTACATCTGGACTGTGATTTGACACTCTGACACTGGCTGACTTGTGTTATGATCAGTAGAAGTAAAAGTCACTTGGATCTATTTGTGGTCGTGGTCAGTGGCACATGCCAACATAGTCAAGGCATTGCGCACAATAGTCACACTGAGCCACCTGTATTCTACCTTGTTTGTACCTGCAAGGTTATGCCCAGTATATCTGCACTGTGATTGGACACTCTGACCGTGGCTGACTCGTGTTAAGATTCATAGACGTTTAAGGTACTTGGTAGACTTTGTGGTAATGGTCAATGGCACAGGCCAACTTTGTCAAGGCATTGTGCACAGTTGCCGTGCAAAGCCACTGGTATTTGAACTTGTTTATACCTGCAAGGTCTTGCCTCGTAAATCTGAACTTTGATTGGGTACTCTGACTATGGCTGACTCGTGTTACGATTTGTATATGTTAAAGCCACTTGGTAAACATTGTGGTCATGGTCAATGGCACATGCCAACTTTGTGGTCATGGTCAGTGGAACATGCCAACTTTGTCAAGGCATTGCGCACAATAGCCAC